>JANAVB010040419.1:5333158-5585658 GCA_029216955.1 Iris pallida | reverse complement strand
CAACCCACGGCACATAACAGATTTTCGACCCATAAGTTTGTGTACTGTGTTCAACAAAATTGTCTCAAAGTTATTGGCTCTCAGGTTGGCTCCTATTCTTCTTCGTTTTATTTCTCCAGAGCAAAGTGGATTTGTTAGAGGGAGGGAAATAGTTGATAACATTCTCTTAGCACAAGAGATGTTGAGTCTTATGAACTCTAATAATAGAGGAGGAAATATAGCTATCAAGCTTGATATGACGAAGGCGTATGATCGGTTAGACTGGAAGTTCCTTATGCATGTTATGCGGAAGTTTGGCTTCGATGAGAAGTGGATTAGCATGATTTTTTGGCTGATTAATAATGTGTGGTACTCTACCATTATTAATGGGGTTTCTTCGGGCTATTTTAAAGCCTATAGGGGTGTTCGTCAAGGGGATCCCCTATCTCCAGCTTTATTTATCATTGCCGCTGAAGTTTTGTCCAGAAATCTTAATAAGCTGGTAGAAAGTGCTTCATTTCATCATTACAATACTTCCAGTGGATTTCGGGCCATTACTCATCTTGCGTTTGAAGATGATGTATTGCTATTCTCAGCTGGTGATGTGCGTTCGGTTACTCTTGTTCAGGAGACTCTTCGGCGATATGAGCACGCGTCGGGTCAGAGTGTTAATTCACAGTTAAAATATGGTGGAAATTCAAAACTCAGGATGGTCTTTGGCAACAGTTTCTCAAGGCTAGATATTATAAATTTTAAGACTTGAATATGGCAGGAGTACCACAGAAGTGTTCTCATGTGTGGCGTCGACTGCTACAAGGGAGGGCCATGGCTAATCACTTTATTGTGCAGCATTCATCGGACGAGTGGACATGGACTGAGAATGGGAATTTTTCAGTTTCAAAAGCTTGGAAGGCCATTCGTATCCCCTCTCCTACTCGATCTCATTTCAAACATATATGGAACCCTTGCATTCCATATAAGTGGTCAATTTTGATGTGGCGAATACTGCACAATAAGCTTCCAACAGATGACAATATACAACGCATGGGCTTTCAATTATCTTCTATCTGTCACTGTTGTTCGAACCCTAAAGAGGAGACTACAGCACACATATTCAGAGATGGGGAGCTGGTTGTGCATCTTTGGCATACTTTACAAAACGATATGCAAGTGTCTGGGCGGATGGGTTTACTGCGGTTGTTCCGGTCATGGTGGCGTCGTCCAAGTATTCATCTAAAAGAAATAGTTGTTGCTGCTGTATGCTGGGTTACCTGGAAAAATAGAAATAAGTGGCGGTACGAGGAGTACAAATACTCGGCCGTACAACTTTTGCATGAGGTCATTCGACAAGTTGGGAAAGCATTAAGGAGATGCAAGCACAAGCCGTCTGTTCCGGTGCAGTAGCCTATTCTTGGTGTTGGTTAAAGCTACTCTTGTACTTTCTTTAACTATGATCAATAAAGTGGTGTTTTGATTAAAATATATATATATATATATATATATATATATATATATATATACATATATATATATAGTAGTGAGAAAAAAAATTTGAGAGTGATGGGCCGAACCACCACCATCAGCAGCAGCTAAGCTGCGGGGGAAGGGGGGACGACCCCCCTAAAACCACCTATCTGCTTAACTCAGCAGCAGCAGCTGCAAGTGGGTTAGCTACCCGAGCCCAACCCCTTAGCCCCAAGCCTAGCTGAATGGAACCCGGACCCATATGAAATTCCTTCGGCCACAGCACAGTTCGAGCCAAACTCGGATGGGCGCCTATATAAGAGTCACGAAGGAGAAACTTGAGGGAAACCCTAACTTCACACCAAATCGGCTGCCACCCTTCGCCTGAACCTTCCTCGTTCTCACGCGCATGCCTCCGACCAGTCGTCGCCGCCGGACAACCACCGCGCCGCCGGAGAAGTTTCACAAACCGACGGCCACCACCTTGCTCGATGTTCGCACGCAAGGTACTGTCTTCTACCCGATATTTCTTCCTTCGTGCTTAGCTAATTCTCATACCGTAACTTCCTAGGGATAACCAATATAACCATCTAGGAGTCCCTTCAATTGGATTGGTAAGTACTCGACTAGATTTCTCAGGAGATTGATTCAAATTTCTCGAGAAAACTCGCAAAAAATATTATAGATGACTGCCCCAACCCCTAACTTAGAAGCTAGATTCCGATCTGTGTGTCAAGATTTTTCAGAAACTAATTGAACACATGTGAAGACAACATAACCACGATTAAAATGCAACTTCTAGATCTGTATTTCGATTTCTGTGTAAGAATTAAATCAATGCTAAACTTGTGCGAAAAATTATTTTCAAAATAGTTAATTTCTGAGAATTTTCTCCGATACGGCACGTGCCCCGACAACCCGGGCGACGTGGTCGGGCGAGGTTCGCACCGAAAGGCGCATATCGACGTTGTCGACGTGCGGGAACAGACGGAACTCTGTTTCGTCGCGTGTGCGCGACGAAATCAACGCGTATCCGTCGAGATACCCCCGTATCGGCGTTTTGCAAACTTGCTCATAAATTCGTGCTCAGTTGTCGAATCGAGATGAAACTTGCGCCAACAGGTCTGAATCAAAATTTTGGTCCTGTGTGTAAAGTTTGGTTCGATTCTGAGAAGGTCGAATCGGAACCCATTTTGGGCGGGCCCGCGACCCACTCAAAGAGACGAATTTGTACACGACTCATCGGAATCCAAAACTGGACATACCATTGAGTTCATCTCCTCAAGCTGAATTCGTAGCCATGTAGTTTGATGACTTAAGAGACCATAGACTTTGGCATATATTTCGGTGCAAAGCGGGTCCAACGGCGGACATCATTTTGACCCAAAATTATGATTTTGCCCCTATTCCAGAATTGGAATTTTGGACAGACGTTTCCAAGGTATATCTTCTTCACCGAGATCATTTTTGATGTTTGTTTCAGTGTCTGGAGTTATCTGTGATTTGTGATTTTTGGTGCAGACACTTGCTACTCTTAGATTACCCTTCTCGCTCCGCAGGCAAGTATACCTTGCCATAGATTCTGATTGTTCTTATTTGTTTTCAGTATATTTTATTATTGCATATTTATTTCTCTTATTTGTCATTTTGTTTCTATTGGGCGTCCAAGTCACACTTGGTTACAAGCGGCTAAATTTAGTCGTTATATTTATTTATGTCTTTTTTACATGTCGACCTTGGGTCAGTTGACTACCCTATAAGTATGTGGCGTATTTTTATATCCCCTATGGCCTTGACACATGTGTATCACATGATGAGTGAGTTCATATAGGACACGGACCTGCGTACTCGACTGGCCATCGATACGTACGGGACGTGCGACGGTTAGGAGATAACTGCTACTAGTGTGTTGAGTTAGAAGCCGTAGCAGTTGTCAACTGGACAGGCTATGGATACATCTTTGACAGGAGCATTTGGGGGAAGGGGACAACTACTAGCGTAGGGGCTACATTTATTTTTTACTCATTTTGTGGGCCGAGAGTGACTCGTATGAGTACTACTTTCTGCCTTGGCCGATAGCGTCTCGGATGAGCGCTACTTACTGCCACTCTTATTACACTGCTAATCCTACAGCCCCTGCGTAGAACGTTGTCCTCAAAGTGCATCTCACATAGACGGTTAGGAGATCCTGTAGAGTCATAGTTGCATATTTTACACATTTAGTTACTTGGCATGTTTTCTGTATCTTGTTACGTCCTTTTGAGGACCTGGTGATCTCTCCAGGATTAAACGAGCAGGACTATCTCGAGGAGTACGGTGCCACATTGGATCCATCATACATCGGTGATGAGGCATCTCCTGTCCATACTTAGTTTTATTCTTTATTATCTGAGACCATGTATTGGACATCTTTTTATCATCTTTCTTGCTGTTTGAAGAGGTTGGACTCCATTTAGTTGAGACTATTTTTCCATAGCTGTTTGGATGGAAATGTCCACCTGGCAATATTTGACATCATTATTTATCTTATTTAGTGGACTTATTATATTCTCTGTATTGAGCTGTGGATGAGATTTAGTTATATTATTGTGGCTTATCATGTATTATTATTACAGCTTATGTACCAATACGGCGATTATCATATATTGGTGTATTCTTCGTATAAGTACAGCTGGCATGTCTACGTACTTAGTCCTACGTATTTTGGGACTGGGGCGTTACATATTTTTGTGGTGGCCCATGCAGGTCTAGTAATATTGTTGGGTTACATGACTGTGCCCAACAAGCCTGTAAACTAGGAATAGGATATAGGATCTCATCCACTTACTACTACCTTCTTTGATCTCTACTCCGTCTTCTTTTACTATAAACTTATTGAATTCCCTTCAGCTTGAAATTGTTCTAACCAACTCTAAATTTTCGTGGCAATATAGGATGAATCTTCGTAGCGGTCTCACTACTCCCCTTGCCATTACTGACGGAAACACTACTGCTCTAGAGGAACCAGTGAATCTGCAGCAGCCAGCTATGTTCCCGACCACTCCAGTACCATCCGGGCCATCCCTCCAGCCAGTTATGACCCCAGCTACGACTCAGCAGACTGGTCCCGAGGATCCTGCACCCAGGAAGAGTACCTACCACCACCACCACCTTATCCACCTCTGTTCCCACCACAAATTCTACCCCATATCTACCATCATCATATCCACCACAACAGCCTCCACAATATCTACCATCATCATATCCACCACAACAGCCTCCACAATATCCACCATTATCATATCCACCATAACAGCCTCCACAATATCTACCATCATCATATCCATCACGACAGCCACTACAGTATCCATCTTATCCACCCCAACAGCCCCCACCATATCCATCACCATATCCACCATCATATCCACCCAGTATCCTCCACAGAATCCACCTCAGTATCCACCCACATACCCCCCATATTATCCCTTTCCATATCCTTCACATCCCCCATAGATCATGCCCCAGGTGCCATACCTGCCCCCTCAGCAGCCCATGCCTCAGGCTGGTGGGGCTACCACAGAGCAGATTCTTCAGAGCCTGGTACAGGCTCAGATGCAGCAGAGTGAGGCCATCAGGAGGAGTTTGGAGACAGCATTGGCCCGAGCACGACAAGCCTCTGTGGGTTCCATCGAAGGATTTTGCAACATGAATCCTCCACACTTCAAGGGCACTGAAGACATCATTGGAATCACCAATTGGCTGGTTAAGATAGAAAATCCTCTGAAGGCTTCAGAGTTATCCGTAGATCTATGGATGACGGCAGTGAAGTTATAGCTGGAAGGAAATGCTTACGATTGGTGGGCTGCCGAGGAGAGGCGGCTAGGAGTTGATCAGACATGAGAGGAATTCAAAGGACTGTTCAATAAGAAGTTTTTCTCCGACACTGCCAAGGATGCTCTTTATGACCAGTTTCTACACTTAGAGCAGGAGAATATGACAGTTGACGAGTACGATGCCGAGTTTAGCCGTCTGAGGTGTTTCGCACCAGGGTTGGTTACGACAGAGCTGGAGAAAGCCAAAAGGTTTCATAGAGGCTTGAGTATAGAGTTGCAGAGGTACACCAGCTCCGAGTCGAGGGTCTCCCAAGCAGCTGTTCTGGCCGAGGCTAGAACTCAGGAGACCATAAGCAAGAAAGCAAATTGACGAGTTACATCGACTATGGGATCAGCTAAGACCACTACCGGAGGGCCAGTGAGACGTCCTCCCACACATCAGCATCAGCAGCGGACAGGGCCATACCAGACACAGGAGAAGGTCTTTTGCCATTACTGTGGCAAAGTTGGTCATATTCAGAGAGATTGTAGACGCCGGTTGGGACACTGTTTAGCTTGTGGATCGAACCAGCACCAGACAAGGGATTGCCACTTTTAGAAGAATGCTCCACGTAATCAGCAGCAGAGGCCAGCTATTGCGGGACCAGGTGCACCACGACCACCTTTAGCCCCTCAGGTAGCCCAATTTCAGTAGGCTAAGGCACAGACGGGCAACCAGAGAGTTGGAAAGGCTTTTGCACTAGCTACAGCGGAGGCCGAACCGGAGGTGGACGTCATAGCAGGTATGGTTTTAGTTGCATCATTTCCTGTCATCATATTATTTGACACTGGAGCCACCCATTCATTCATAGCCACTAGCTTTGCCACTAGACACAGTATACCCATGTCATCTTTATCTAAAAACATTAGACTCCTCACTGGAGGAGGAGGAGTAGTACCTGTTAGTGGTGTTTTTAGAGATTGTCCTGTAGTGATAAATGGTAGAGAGATGAAGGCACGACTTCTTGTATTTTCGATGCCAACGTTCAATGTGGTTCTCGGAATAGACTGGTTGAGCCAGCATTTTGCTCTCATTGACTGCCATAGGGGCAGTATCATCTTTAGACCACCGAGTGATGCGGAGTTCGAGTTCACCAAAGCGGAAGCCTTGAGGAGCGATGCACCTGCATCGGGGACTCATATGATGATGCAGGACACCCCTCAGCACCCTATCATCACCGAGTTCGAGGATGTATTCCCAGAGGAATTGTCAGGACTGCCACCTGATCGAGACATTGAGTTTTCTATTGAGTTTATTCCGGGAGCCAAGCCTATTTCATCTCGAGTTTATCGGCTAGCGCCCAAAGAGTGGGTAGAGATGAAGACGCAGATTGATGACTTATTGGAGAAGGGCTTTATTCGTGCCAGTGCATCATCGTAGGGAGCACCCATTTTTTTGTGCCTAAGAAAGACGGGACCATGCACATGTGCATCGACTATAGAGTATTGAATGCCGTGACAGTGAAGAACAAGTACCCATTGTCCCGTATAGATGATCTATTTGATCAACATAGTGGTGCAAAAGTATTCTCTAAGATCGACTTACGATCAGGCTATCACCAATTAAAGGTTAGGAAGAAAGATATTGTAAAGACGACTTTTCGATCAAGGTATGGACACTACGAGTTCTGGGTCATGCGTTTCAGTTTGACCAATGCTTTCGTAGTTTTCATGAATTTAATGAACAAGATCTGTCACCAGTACTTGGACAAATTTTTAGTAGTCTTTATAGATGATATCTTGATTTACTCCAAGAGTCAAGAGGAGCATGAGCAGCATCTACGGATAGTTTTGGAAACATTGAGGAACGAGAGACTCTTTGTGAAGCTTAGCAAGTGAGATTTCTATCTCGAGGAGGAATCATTTCTCGATCATGTTGTTACTGGTGATGGTATATCAGTGGATCCAGAGAAGATCACAGCAGTCGAATCATGGCCCGCCCCCATATTAGCTTCTGAGGTGGGAAGTTTCCTCGGACTTGCGGGTTACTACCGAAGGTTCGTAGAAGATTTCTCTCGAATAGCGGTGCCAATGACTCGATTAACTTGCAAGGATCAGGAGTTTGTATGGACAGACGAGTATCAAGCCACATTTGACGAGTTGAAGAAACGATTGACCATAGCATCGATCTTGACACTACCATCGGGCCCGGGAGGATTTGTGATCTACAGTAACGCATCCGGGAAAGGATTATGATGCATATTGATGCAGCAGGGACGTGTAATTGCCTATGCATTACGGCAGTTGAGGGTGCACGAGAAGAATTATCCGACCCACGATCTAGAGCTTGCAGCGGTTATCTTTGCTTTGAAGTTATGAAGACACTACTTGTACGACGAGAAGGTTGATATCTACACTGATCATAAGAGCCTAAAGTACGTGTTTCTAAAAAAAGTTAAAAATACGACAGCGACGTTGGTTGGAGTTGATGAAGGATTACGAGATCGAGCTATATTATCACCCGGGCAAGGCTAATGTGGCAGGCGCATTAAGCCGTAAGCCATGGCACACTTTTTGACTACGCAGAAGGAGTTGATTAGATACTTGGAGTAGCTTGGTATTGAGGTAGTATTGCTTGGAGCCGATGGCGTATTAGCCAACCTCCAAGTACAATCATTATTGGAAGAGCGCATCAAGGCAGCATTGCCTACTGATGCTAGATTTCGACGGCTCAGGGAGAGGACCGAGGCAGAAGAGCTGACGGGATTGAGGATCCACCCCGATGGGACATTGCGATGTGGTGATCTTATTTATGTTCCTAATGGAGAGCTACGGCAGGTGTTGATGGCAGAGGCTCACAGTTCGACTTACTCTATTCATCCCGGAGGAACCAAGATGTATCATGACTTACGACAGTATTATTGGTGGCATGGAATGAAGCGAGAGATAGCTCGTTTCGTTGCCAAGTGCTTAGTATGTCAACAAGTGAAGGCGGAGCACCAGAGGACGGCCGGATTATTGCAGCCGCTACCCATTCCCGAGTGGAACTGGGAGCACATTACTATGGATTTCGTCACGGGTTTTCTTCGGAGTCCTAGTGGACGTGACGCAGTGTGGGTGATTGTTGATAGACTTAGGAAGTCAGCCCATTTCTTACCTTTTAAAGTGGGCCAGTCGATAGAGGTATTGGCAGAGATGTATATGGAACAAATTGTAATATTTCACGGTGTGCCTGTTAGTATTGTGTCGGACCGTGACTCGAGATTTACCTCGTATTTTTTGAGGAGCATGCAAGAGAGTTTGGGCACCCGATTGAAGTTTAGCACATCATACCATCCGTAGACAGACGGCCAGTCGGAGCATACTATTCAGACACAAGAGGATATGTTGAGAGCATGCATGCTTGACTTTGGCGGCTCATGGGAGGACCATCTTCATCTTGTTGAGTTTTCCTACAATAATAGTATCAAGCGAGCATTCAAATGGCTCCGTTTGAGGCGTTGTATGGTAGGAAGTATCGGTCTCCTGTTTGTTGGAGCGACATAAGAGAGCGACAGCTATTGGGTCCCAAGTTAGTCTTGAGAAAAGTGGAGACAGTGAAGAAAATTCAGGGCCACCTACAAGCAGCGCAGGATCGTCAGAAGCAGTGGGCAGATAATCGTCGTCGACCCTTAGAGTTCAAAGTGGGCGACCATGTGTTCTTGAAGATATCCCCCACTAGAGGCACGATTCGATTCAAAGGACGTAGCAAATTGAATCCAAGGTACATCGGGCCTTTCGATGTCTTGGAACGTGTTAGAGAGGTTGCCTACAGATTGGCCTTGCCACCATCGCTGGAGGGAGTGCATGACGTATTCCATGTATCTCAGTTGAGGAGGTACATGGCGGACAGCAATCATGTGCTTGATCACTCCGAGATCACAGTTGGACCGAGTTTGTCGTACGAAGAGCAACCAGTAGGTATCTTCGATCGCCGAATGAAGGTGTTGCGGAATCAATCTATTCCATTGGTTCGCGTGGCATGGAAGCATCATTCGTCAGGGTAGTCTACTTGGGAGCGCGAGGACGACATCCGAAACTGCGACCTGCATTTGTTCGAAGACGAAGGTATGTCTTGCATTTAAGCTCTTAAATTACTATCAATTTTCTTGCATTGCATTTGATCCCCCGACCTTAGTTTAATTTCGAGGCCAAAATTTTCTTCAATTTGGATAGGATATAAACCCCCAATATTTTCTAATTATTTTAATGCTTTAAAAATTACTTTTGCTATATTATTTAGAATTGAAGAGGTAGTTGGTATATATGTGTATTTATATATATATATATATATGTATATATATATATATTTTTTTTTTCTTTTATATATATATATAATATATATATATATATATATATATATATATATATATATATATATATATATATATATATATATATATAGATATATATATATATATATATATATAATATGTATGATTGTGTGCTTGATATATTTTAAGTGCTACTAAATATAGTCTCCAAATATTATAAAAGATTTTTGTTACTTAATTACAATTTATAGGAACGTTTACGTGATTATATATATATATATATATATATATATATATATATATATATATATATATATATATATTATATATATATATATATATATATATATATATATATATATATATATAAAATATATATTACATATATTATATATATATATATATAATATATATATAATATATATATATATATATATAATATATATAAAATATATAATATATATATATATATATATATATATATATATTAAATATATATATATATATATATTTTTTAAATATATATATATATATATATATATATATATATATATATATATATATATATATATTATATATATATATATATATATATATATATAAATATATATATATATATATATATAAATATATATATATATATATAAAATATATATATATAAAAATATATATATATATAGTTATATAGTAGTGAAAAAAATATTTTGAGAGTGATGGACCGAACCCCCACCATCACCTGCAACTTAGGCCGAACCCCCACCATCAGCAGCAGCTAAGCTGTAGGGGGGACGACCCCCCTAAAACCACCTAACTGCTTAACTCAGCAGCAGCAGCTGCAAGTGGGTTAGCTACCCGAGCCCAACCCCTTAGCCCCAAGCCTAGCTGAATGGAACCCGGACCCACATCAAATTCCTTTGGCCACAGCACAGTTCGAGCTAAACTCGGATGGGCACCTATATAAGAGCAGCGAAGGAGAAACTTGAGGGAAACCCTAACTTCACACCAAATTGGCTAACACCCTTCGCCTGAACCTTCCTCGTTCTCATGCGCACGCCTCCGACCAGTCGTCGCCGTCGGACAACCACCGCGCCGCCGGAGAGGTTTCACAAACCGACGGCCACCACCTTGCTCGGCGTTCGCACGCAAGGTACTGTCTTCTACCCGGTATTTCTCCCTCCGTGCTTAGCTAATTCTCGTACCGTAACTTCCTAGGGATAACCAATATAACCATCTAGGAGTCCCTTCAACTAGATTGGAAAGTACTCGACTAGATTTCTCAGGATATTGATTCCAATTTCTCGAGAAAACTTACGGAAAGTATTATAGATGACTGCCCCAAGCCCCTAACTTGGAAGCCAGATTTTGATCTGTGTGTCGAGATATTTCAGAAACTAACTGAACACATGTGAAGACAACATAACCACGATTACAATGCAACTTGTAGATCTGTATTTCGATTTCTGTCTAAGAATTAAATCAATGCTAAACTTGTGAGAAAAACTGTTTTTAAAATAGTTAATTTCTGAGAATTTTCCCCGATACGGCATGTGCCCCGACAAACAGGGCGACGTAGTCGCGCGAGGTTCGCACCGAAAGGCGCGTATTGACGATGTCGACGTGCGGGAACAGACAGAACTCAGTTTCGTCGCGTGTGCGCGACGAAATCAATACGTATCCGTCTAGATACCCCCATATCGGCGTTTTGCAAACTTGCCCATAAATTCGTGCACAGTCGTCGAATCGAGACGAAACTTATGCCAACAGGTCCAAACCGAAATTCTGGTCCTGTGTGCCAAGTTTTGTGAGTTCTCCTCAAACTGAATCCGTAGACATGTAGTTTAACTACTTTAGAGACTATAGACTTTGGCATGCGTTTTGGTGCAAAGCGGGTCCAACGGCGGACATCCTTTTAACCCGAAATTATGATTTTGCCCCTGTTCCAGAATTAGACTTTTAGACAGGTGTTTCCTAGGTTTATATTCTTCACCGAGATCATTTTTGAGGTTTGTTTCAGCGTCTGGAGTCATCTGTGATATGTGTGTTTTGGTGCTGACATTTGTTACTCTTGGATTGCCCTTTTCGTACCGCAGGCAAGTATACCTTGCCCTAGATTCTGATTGTTCTCATTTATTTTCAGTATATTTTATTATTGCATATTTCTTTCTCTTATTTATCATTTTGTTTCTAATGGGCATCCAAGTCACACTTGGGTACAAGCGGCTAAATTTAGTCGTTATATTTATTTATCTGTTTTTGCATGTCAGCCTTGTTTCAGTTGACTACCCTATGAGTATGTGGGGTATTTTCATATCCCCTATGGCCTTGACACATGTGTATCACGTGATGAGTGAGTTCATATAGGACACAGACCTGCGTACTCGACTGGCCATCGATGGGTACGGGACGTACGACGGTTAGGAGATAACTGCTACTAGTGCGTTGAGTTAGAAGCCGTAGCAGTTGTCAACTGGACAGGCTGTCGATACATCTTGGATAGGAGCATTTGGAGGGAGAGGACAGCTACTAGCACAGGGGCTACATTTATTTTTTACACACTTTGTAGGCTGAGAGTGACTCGTATGAGTACTACTATCTGCCCTGGCCGATAGCGTCTCGGATGAGCGCTACTTACTGCCACTCTTATTACTCTGCTGATCCTACAGCCCCTGCGTGGAACGTTGTCCTCAAAGTGCATCTCACATAGACGGTTAGGAGATCCTGTAGAGTCATAGTTGTATATTTTACATATTCAGTTACTTGGCATGTTTTATGTATCTTGTTACGTCCATCTGAGGACCTGGTGATCTCTCCAGGATTAGACGAGCAGGACTATCCCGAGGAGTACGGTGCCGCATTGGATCCATCATACATCGGTGACGATGCATCTCCTGCCCATACTTAGTTTTATTCTTTATTATCTGAGACCATGGATTGGACATCTTTTTATCATCTTTCTTGCTGTTTGAGGAGGTTAGACTCCATTTAGTTGAGACTTTTTCCATAGCTGTTTGGGTGGGAATGTCCATCCGGCTATATTTGACATCATTATTTATCTTATTTAGTGGACTTATTATATTCTCTGTGTCGAGCTGTGGATGAGATTTAGTTATATTATTGTGGCTTATCATGTATTATTATTACAGCTTATGTACCAATACGGGGATTACCATATATTGGTGTATTCTTCGTATAAGTACAGCTGGCATGTCTCCGTACTTAGTCCTACATATTTTGGGACTGGGGCATTATAGGAGAGTAGAAGCGGTTATGTGATCAATCTTGTAGTTACTCGTGTGCAACCTCTGTAGATTACTCGTGTGCAATATTGTGCCGTTTACATAACCCTCTTGTGCTCTGAATTACTAGTCACTTACAGTTCTTACTTATCATGTATATATTTCCAGTTTACAAATATCTCCCTTGTTTTCGTGTACATCTTCTTATAGTTCATGTATCTTACTCTTTTGCATGCTTATATTTCCAGCCATGATATGAACTACGTAAGATATGTTATGCTCGTTCCTGTCCTGACTAGACCTATTATAAATATTACAGATGACGTCGAGGATTTCTGTCCTACGTACTATGGAGCTTCCCTAGACGACCCTTACGAGCTGGACTCTCAAAAGGTCCCAGCTCTAGATGATGATATCACCCCTACTGCGTAGACTAGTTTAGTTAGGCATTATCTTACTTTGTTGTTGTCATTTGAGACTTGAGATGTATTATGTTTGATGTTGTTATTGTGTCGTATAGACACTTAGACTTATTTTCCTTTCTGTTTGTACTTTCTTTGAGATTTTCATATCTATGATATCGTGCTATTCTACCTTAGATTGTGATTGAGATGTACCTTCTATTTGTCCTCCGTGCGGAGAGTATATCTTGTGCAGTTATATTTATACTGTGTTAGATGTTATGACCTAGGACATCGTTCTACCGTCGACACGGCGGCGTAGGCTGGACGTACCCACTTCTCATGTCCCTACACTGGGTACGGGTCGTGACACCTACCATGTCCGTATTACCTCTGAGTAGAAAAACTCCACCAATTAGCCCATATTTACTATGTCCACATTACCTCTGACTAAATTTGTTGGTCCTCTCTTTCAACTTATCAATTTGTACCTAAAACTAAGGTACGCCAAGGATGATAAGTCTACATGAAACCCCCAGTGGAAGTACCCCAAATTACCGTGTCCATATTACCTCTGAGTAAATATGCTGGGTCCATCATACAACTTATTATCTGCTCCCAGAGACCAAAGTGCGCAAAAGATAATAGGTCCACAAAAATCGCAAAAGATTGAACAAAGCAAAAGGTTCTTTATTTCTTTAGCGAAGGAAATAACAGAACTACATTTTGAGAAACCTACATCAAAGAAGAGACAGAAGTGTCTCCAAAATAAAAAAAAGAATAAAGCAAAAGAACTTAGGATTAGCAACTAGTTTGTCGACCCGACGCTGCAAATCTCGGGCTTTAGCCTCCACAGTCGCCAAAATGTGACGCTCAGCTTCCTGGAGCATTGCGTGCCTGGCCTCAGGAGCAAGGTCGGCAGTAAATCTGTCATCCAACTCCTTCTTCTTACGATGCAAGAAGGCCGCTTGACGAGTGCACCTCGCCGTCTCCTCCATAAGCTCGATGTGTTCGGCCTGTGCCCTTTCGGAGTTAGCCAGAAGTCGAGCTCGCTGCACTTGCAGATGACGAATCTGCGCGTCAACTTCCGTATGGTTGACCTTCATGGAATTCTGCCTTTTGGCCTTCTCCTCCATTGACGAGCATAAATTATCCTCCTTATCTACAGCGGCGGCCATCTCTTGTGCCCAGGTAGCCGTGGTGTCCGAGTGAGCCGACTCAACAGCGGCCTCCAGTTTATTTTGCTCTTCTTCGATCAAGGCAGAAAAGTCGTTCCGCCGAATGTTCCGAAGCTCCGTCAGGCGAAGGTCGAGTTCAGTCATGGAAGTTTCCAAGATCTCGACCATATGATCATGTCCTTGGTAGCTCCAAATCTACGAGAAAAATAGGTGCGCCATGTGCCTCGCGATCGCGAAGCTTCCACCTTCGTCCAATACAGCCGACACTCTCCGTCGTAATATCTTGTAGACGACCTCGGCCATGAATCTTATATATTTATCTGTATCGGCCAGCACTTGAGACGTCATCGCAGAAGTTGTCGAAGCTACCACAAGAGCTAAAGGAACACCTCCTACAACAGTTTCCACACCAGAGGTTGAAGGCATAGTCGCCACTTGGCCCACATGAACCTCAGATCTTATACCTACGGGAGTGGAAATCGGAGCTCCGAAAACCACAACTTCTGAACCTCCCGTCGTCGGGCCAGGACCTCCAAGAGGGCCCGATATCATCCTCCATGCAGTAGGGAGCAGGGGTACAGCTTCTACCAGAGGGCCCTATCCCTTACCCAACTGGGCCTCAGGTACCACAATAGCTGAGGCCGCCACAGCAGTCTCAGCGGTAACATCAGCAGCTGGGGAGGATCCTCCTACTTTTGACGGAGGGTTTTTAGCATCGAGCGAGGGAGCAAATCCTCCCGCCTCTTTCTCCCTTAGGGCCAGAGTAGGGCTCGGCAGCCGAGCTACTCCTCCTTCATCAACATCGACTCGCGGGTCAGGAGTCAGACTCGGCAGGCGGATCACGTCATCACCGAGTCAAGAACAGGGCTAGACAATGGAGCATCCCTTGAAATTAGGCCCTCCGAAGCCTCCCTAAGAGAGGGTTCTGCAGTCGACGCCTCAGCACATTCTTCTCTGCTTATTGGGGATCACCGCCAGTAACATCTTCTCTAGGAACACCGTCCGGGGAAGACGAGTCCCATTCTTCCTCCTTACCAGGAGGGGCTTGTCCTGCAACTTCTTTCAAGCGTCCCGCACCAGTTTTGGGGGACCCCATAGTAGTTTTCTTCACTCCCTGTGAAGACTCTATTCCACCTTCCTGAAGAGAGGGGTCTACATCCTCAGGTGTTGCTTCACCTGTAGTATCATCTCCACCGTGGCCCAAAGTACGGGGGACCTCCACGGTGACAACATCGTCCAAAGTCTTCACTATAGGAGACGACACAATAGGAGGGATGCGCTCATCAGGCGAGCTCGCCACCTCCTTCGGTTGACTGGGGCTCGACTTCGACGACTAAGGTTTTCTCTTCTCCTACAAAAGAAGAGACATATAAACAAAAGATGAAAGAACCAAACCAGACTAATCATAATGTACATACCACTATGGGAGCTTGTTCTACGAGAGCCGTCGAAGGCTGCACCTTGGTGGCTTTGTCTTTCTTACGCCTCTTCGGATCAGAAGGATCTATTTCCGCCGGGACACGTTTCTTCATATGATCGACCGAGGGCTCCTCCTGAGAACTCCCCACCGGTGCTACAGGGGCAGTCCTGAAAGCTACAATTTTGGGAGGAGGATAAGCTCGAGTCGTCGCCAGCATACCTTTCGAAGCCTCAAGCTGCATCTTGACAATAAAACTGGTCTCCTGGTCAAAACCAACGGGGACAGTATTCATCGCACAATAAAACTTCGCGACAGAATACAAGATATGTGGCTGGGGGTTACGAACGGGCAGCATAAAACGCACCCCTGTGCACCTAGCATTGTAATATTGCCACCCTCGGGCGCCATCCAATAAACTCTGGACAAAACCCAAAGAGCTGTTGGGGTTTTTCAACATCAGCTGGGTATAGCCAAACTGGCGCACAAACCGGCTAGGCAAATACGGCTCCAGGTAGCAACAATTCCTGTTGAGCACACAAGGTGGGAAGGCCGGATGCTCTACAGCCAATAGAACCCCACGACTCCAAAGTAATGGCATCCTCACCGGTGTCCTCTAGCTCCTCATCCGCCTCACAGCCATCAAAAGTTGGAGCGACCTTGATGATCTCCCATCCTTGGAGATATGACAGAACCCTCCTACAAACATGCACATCTATAGGCAGCCATTTCTTTCTATAAAAATGACGGATGTAGGCATCACCATCCTCATATTCCTCGGCCGACCCAGGTGTCATTACGTCCGAGTGATGCAGAATTAGCCACCCCATCAGATAATGGAAGGGCAACTCCGCGTGAGGGAAATTACCCCTCTTGTCCTTCTCACCTATCACATTATTCGTGAATTCTCTCAAACCCCACTTCAGGTTACACACCATGGCGGGAAGTAGGTCCAGAGGACTTCCAAAGACTAGCTTCACAGCCGACAAAATGAGATTCCTGGATACCCTCTCCAAGGAACCAGAACCACCGGCAAACACATGGTCCCGAAGCCATAGCATCAGGAAGAAGGCCAACACGGCCTTGGGGGTCATTTTATGAGCACAGTGCCAGAAGCAGCTATAGATGTGCTCATATGGTTCTCAATCCTCATTTTTTCGGGGGTTCCTCTCGTTGAGCCTGGTCATCTCGGCAAGCACCACAGTCTGGGTGAGCCCCTGAAGAGTCGTAAAACGAATCCTCGAGCGATCCGCTAGATCTTGCTTGAAGACATATTCCCTCCAAGCATTCACATGGGGCTGCACACCGCTTTCTTCCTGCGCTGAAGTAGGTAATGATGGCTCATGACCTCTGTCATGCCCCGATCCGAGAAAATGCTCGTCCTCGCTAGATTTTACCCGAATCATCGTCCTCGCTGGGGCGTGATGCCGCACGAGCCTGGAGTTGCGCTCGTGCAAGGCAAGATAACAGTTCACATAGTGATTATCTCAAATTCGTAACATAAGCAGCGGAAGGAAACAAAGTATAACACAAGAATCTCTTTTATTCATAGTGAACTGAAGATTACAAAGGCTCTGAATAGCCCAACATATATTCCAATTGGCTACAACGCTCATGATCTCTCCATCTCACAAAAGATTACATTGTTCTATACATTATGCCTCTTTATAGCCACCAAGTAGTCTTCGGCCGAACATCTCCATGTCGCAAGTCCGAACGCCTACGCGGAAGCTCCTCTTGAACGCCAAGGACTCCATGCCTCGACATGTCCAAGCCAAGCTCCGCCCCGAGCCGATCATAACCTGAACCTGCACATAAACTAGTGGGGGATTAGTGCTTTCGTCCTCGCTTTGCACTGATCAAGACCCGCTCGCACCCAAGCCAAACACTAAATATTTTTAGTGGAACATGCATCTTAATTTGTGATCTTTCTACTTAGCCTTAGGATCAGTTTCATGACAATCTTCATATATAGAAACTTATCATAATGTGTCCCATACCATTTTCCTGCTGCAGATACAGTTAGCCATAATATGAACATAACATAGTCTTTCGTGCTCATCTTCATTCCTCTTTGCCTAGACTGCCACGGTTAGAACTTATATAAGCAATCATACGATTCGCGCAACCAACCAATCATAACTGTAAATATATGCATAATGGTGGCAGGCCCTGCGCCTGTACCCAACTCTCATCTCAGCCCACCGGCCCTATCTATATGAAGGTCACGGTATTTCGCACCGTAATGGACTTGGCATCTCTTATGTGTAAGCCTACGATCGCTTCGATACGGGTTGCTAGCCCAATATCCGAAGGATCTCAAACTTACAGATATCATAGCTTATCACAGCACTGGACGGTCGTAATCCGTCCGAATGATGTGCACCATAAATAACACACATATTTCTCTCCTAGGCCGAACGGTCCCGGTGCCCCGGCCATAACCGTCCGAGGGAAGCCGCACCCGTGCACGGGCCATCCGAGTCCATTGACCATGTAATACGCGCCATAGCAAACACACATAACATTCCAACCAAATCCTTCGTTGCATAAATATTGTCTCGTTCCATAAACGGTTTTCCGTGCCATAAACACATTCGCGTCTCATAACATAATCCACCATCCGTATGGGGAGCTCCGTCGGCGTTATGCCCCAACACATACATATTGATGCACGACGTCCAACGGCTTAGTCGTCTCGTACTCATATTCAGCGCGTACCATTCGTAAGTTATTCTCATAGCCTAATTCCGTAGTTACTCAGTCATTTCATAGCTTCCGTGCACGAAGGCACGCTCAGCACAGTAATCAATGTTCTACGCCTAGTGTTCAATGTTCTCGGAGTCGTGCACATGATGCACATCTCATATTGTCTTTCAATGTTCTAGCATCACCGCCCTACCGCGATTCGTACACTTAATGCACGTCGCTTTAATTGTTCGATTGTTCAATGTTCTACCTTAATATTCAACACATACTTAGACCTTTCATCGCCGAGCCACGCTCGCTAACGCGATAACATCTTATGCATACAATGACATATATTATTAGATGTGAAGGAATAGGGAGAGAGAGTCAAGAACCTGCCCACCTTAAGCTGATACGCCTTACCGTCTCGCCGATTGAAGCGTCTCGCTTCCATAACTCGATCGCATAGCTAACTCCCGGACTTAGCCATTACTTTGAACTACTCGGTTGATTTAGCCTATCGCGCCCATGCCACAATCCGTTGCAAGGCCACGATTTGGTTTTGCGGACACTTCATTGCATAAGGCAAAATGCCGACCTCTTATCGGCCAGCGTAAAAGCATAGCCTGCACACCAGATCAACTAAAATCAGCACTTGCTTAATGGGACTTATCCTTTGCATCGATTCGATTCATAGATTCCAACCGACTCAAGGCTTACCTTTGGCCAACGTAACTCTTGCATCGATTCGCATCGATACTTCATTGGGTCAACGCAACTCTTCCAGTCAATGAATCATCATAATGCACCGATGTGGAGCGGGGTATTACATAATATACCACTCAAAATTAGGTTCGTCCTTGAATCGAAACCAACACTTAATCCAAGTGCCTCGCTAGATTGTTTTACGATCTCGTGCTACTATCGTTGGAATCATACAACTTAGTTTGGATCATACACATATTTTAGGCAACCCACCAATATATGTATTTCAGCCAAGCTCAGTTGTAGGATATCGGGACCACTAACAAGCTCAACTTAATCCTCAAGCACCAATCGGTCCGTACTTGACTTAGTCATATCTTAGCGCCTATTCCTAAAATACTCCTCGTATGTGTATTCCATAACATGTGATCATCTTCCAACATCTTGCGCATAACTTAACTCAAGACTATTAGTTCGATCTCATAAGTTTCTTGCAGGCCACCTAACACTCGTATTGCATCGAGTCCTTGCGCATCCGATCACAACAATTCTCTGCAACGCCTATTCGCCCAACCGTTTGCCTATCTCTCACATAACTCAAGTCTTTCATCCAATCATTCAAAACATTTGGCCTTAACGACATGGACTAAGTCCACATGTCTCCATTTTCTTTGTCTACCATCCGTACTAAGTCTCGCTCGCAACTATCCATATGAGATTCACATTTTCTCGCTCTATCCATGCATTGCGTCTGGGCTACCCCCGCTAGGTAACTTATCCATACATCATACTCGTACTCTTCCGACACAAGAGGTCAACTTGAGTCTACGATGCTCAAAGGCAACAATCTTTCTGACCCAAGGTCTCTTACGATATGCCTATCTCCGATTCTCAACCAAGTACGAATCCTTTACTCAAACTTCGATTCAATCCCGAACTTGTTCAATTCGTAACATAGATCGCGCTCAACACACATAGCCTAAGAGTTATTCAAACCGATCTACGACACCATTCCTAGGATTGTTCTACTCTCTGTTACTCTCGCGCATTGCAAGATTCTTGCAGTCGCCTTACCGCGTCACTACGCTAAGCACGTTCCTCAATATCTATTCGATCATCGACCAACCAAGTCTACTTACGCACTCATTCGATCGATCATAACTTTTCTATTCGTCTCGATCTAGTCGAAGGCTACTCGCTAACTTTCGATACGCGATACTCGCTCGCTTAGACTTATCCTCAACATGCACTACATCATTCCTCCTCCTCGATAAAATTTCTTACATGACTTCTTCAAGGTTATCCTATGGAACTTCAACATCTATTTGATTTGGCGGTCAAGTCTTCTAGGGTCATCTGCCCCGAAACTACGCTCGATAATTGAAGATCATCAACGAGGGACAGTTACAACGAACCATGCTATGTCCTATCGCGGATCCAAATAAATTCCTGACATTTCCTACGAGACTTTATCCAATCCAACGAAATCTACCAATCCATAATTTATCTACTCACTCGCGCAACTGATGCGTCGTTACTACTCGAATCACTTAGGCACTACCGTTAACAATATCACAACCGAGCAATATTTGTTCGCCTCCGTATGAGTCTATTCACTCACGGCCAATATCTGACACACATCTAGGCTTAACGTACATTCCTTAATTCCACCTTCGCATCAAACTACGAGTCCATATCAAATTTTGCCACGCCTAGCAAGTTCGATCATCCCCACTGTATGAATCACCATACCAGTGCTCACGCGGAATGATTGTTCTAATTTGACGTGACGCATGTGCGAGGTCGGTGTTGCGCTCGCTCAAGACAAGAATGTCAACATAGTGGTGATCCGCGAAGCAATCCAGAAACTTTTGTTTTCATCCAAGCAATATTCATCCACTCTCAATTCTCCG
Source organism: Iris pallida (assembly GCA_029216955.1). Lineage (NCBI taxonomy): Eukaryota > Viridiplantae > Streptophyta > Magnoliopsida > Asparagales > Iridaceae > Iris > Iris pallida. Next base: position 5,564,573 of record JANAVB010040419.1, on the reverse strand, counting down.
AAGCACTCCTACCGTTATCATCCAAATTTCTATAACTTAACTTGCATCATATTCATCCAACAACAATGTTCAACATAATTTTCGTTCATTCGATCGGAGTATCCCCGAGTTATTGTATATCGTCTTTGATACGCCTCAATACCATCGTCGATATGCGTAACTTGAACATCTTCCTTTCTCATAAGTTCAAACTCGTTGCAATCATTGCCATTTTCTGAACTCGAATACGAATCAATTCTCACGTACCAAAATCCATTTTGTTGTAACTAACTACCATCATCGAGACACGATTTCCAATTCACATTCTTATTCTCATATCCCTAACTCGTACTTCCAAATCGTGCTACCGATTCATCGCACTAACCCAATTTCGTTCGTACGATTTCTTCGTACCTACTCAACACGTTCCGAACAAGTCTTTCTACTAACTCATGTACATTCGACCGGCCCAATTATTTCATCAATGCAATATCCCTTCGCTATGCTCAGCCTATCGTTCGACTTACACTTAACGAATCCTCGTCCGACGTATCCTCCGTGGATATGGCTTCGCACATAATTGTTCAACTTAATTCATCGAAACATACTTGCATCGACTTCTCCCAAGTCATTCCCACTCAAGTCTCGGTACTACTTTGTCCGTTGAGGACGAACATATCGTAACAATACAATCGTCTCGACATAACCTATCGCAAGTCATCAAACGGCTTGACATAGCCTATCATTATCGATACAATACTTCGCTACACTTCCTTGCACAAGTGGTATTGCATATACCACTCGAAATCGAGTCATTACCCGACATCACACTCCGCATAGGTCCAATATCCCTCTTCCAACCAACTATCCCGTATAGCGATCCTTCCGATCCCAGCTCTAGCATTCGCTCAAGTTTGACATGCATTCACTCTAACCGTATCTTGGTGATCATATCGATCACACCCGCAACATTCGCTTATTCACATTTCAATGCGACATACGGCCAACATAAACGTTCCCCTACTCAACTCGACTTAACGACCAACTCGACTCGTTACTATCGCATCCGTGATCTTCCAATCTTGCTCGTTGCAACTCGTGGAACAATTCACTCTCGATACTTAAGGTCTTTACTCAATCTCGTGCAATATATCGCTATCCATCCGTATAGCCATACAACGCGCATCATACTATATCGACTCATTGTACTGATGCAACGAACGATTCACGACTCACTGCACTCGGTGCAATCGACAATACATAACCGTTCGCATAGCAACATAACACGTATCGCCTCACATATCGACCCGTTGCACTTCGTGCAACCAACAACACATAGCCACATAACATGCATCGCCTCATATCTCGACTTGCTGCACTTCGTGCAACCAAGAACACATATCTTCTCGTACTTCGCGCGACCAACAACACATAACTCCTTGCACTTCGTGCGATCAACAATACGCATACCATTGCACTTCGTGCAACCAATATTATCATATTCGTTGTACTTCGTACGACCAACATTCCATAACTCGTTGCACTTCGTGCAACCAACATCCCATAACTTGTTGCACTTCGTGCAACCAACATTCTCCGATGGCACTCGGAGGTAGCGTGATAGTCACGACATACTTATGGCAGACGTACGCACTTAATATAGAATTATTGTATGGAACATCCAATGTAGCGTCGAGCAGATCCATGAGCCATGCGGTTGCGAAAACAACTTAGAGTCAACTGATTCGATAGAGAAGCAACTGAGGGTCAAAGAGATTCATGCCCGGTCCAAAGGATGGAACTGCTCTGATACCAACTTATCACGACCCGATCCGGGAAATCGCTCGTCCTTGCTAGATTTTACCCGAATCATCGTCCTCGCTGGGGCGTGATGCCGCACGAGTCTGGAGTTGCGCTCGTGCAAGGCAAGATAACAGTTCACATAGTGATTATCTCAAATTCGTAACGTAAGCAGCGGAAGGAAACAAAGTATAACACAAGAATCTCTTTTATTCATAGTGAACTGAAGATTATAAAGGCTCTGAATAGCCAAACATATATGCCAATTGGCTACAACGCTCATGATCTCTCTACCTCACAAAGGATTACATTGTTCCATACATTATGCCTCATTATAGCCACCAAGTAGTCTTCGGCCGAACATCTCCATGTCGCAAGTCCGAACGCCTATGCGGAAGCTCCTCTTAAACACCAAGGACTCCATGCCTCGACACGTCCAAGCCAAGCTCCGCCTCGAGCCGATCATAACCCGAACCTGCACATAAACTAGTGGGGGATTAGTGCTTTCATCCTTGCTTCGCACTGATCAAGACCCGCTCGCACCTAAGCCAAACACTAAATATTTTTAGTGGAACATGCATCTTAATTTGTGATCTTTCTACTTAGCCTTAGGATCAGTTTCATGACAATCTTCATATATAGCAACTTATTATAATGTGACCCATACCGTGTTCCTGCAGCAGATACAGTTAGCCATAATATGAATATAATATAGTGTTTCGTGCTCATCTCCATTCCTCTTTGCCTAGCCTGCCACGGTTAGAACTTACATAAGCAATCATACGATTCGTGCAACCAACCAATCATAACCGTAAACATATGCATAAGGGTGACAGGCCCTGCGCCTGCACCCAACTCTCATCTCAGCCTACCGGCCCTATCTATATGAAGGTCACAGTGTTTCGCACCGTAATGGACTTGGCATCTCTTATGTGTAAGCCTAAGATCGCATTGATATGGGTTGCTAGCCCAATATTCGAAGGATCCCAAACTTACGGATATCATAGCTTATCACAGCACTAGACGGTCGTAATCCGTCCGAATGATGTGCACCATAAATACCGAACGGTCCCGGTGCCCCGGCCGTAACCGTCCGAGGGAAGTCGTACCCGTGCACGGGCCATCCGAGTCCGTTGACCATGCAATACGTGCCATAGCAAACACACATAACATTCCAACCAAATCCTCCGTTGCATAAACATAGTCTCGTTCCATAAACGGCTTCCCGTGCCATAAACACATTCGTGTCTCATAACATAATCCACCATCCGTATGGGGAGCTCCGTCGGCGTTATGCCCCCAACACATCCATATTGATGCACGACGCCCAACGGCTTAGTCGTCTCGTACTCATATTCAGAGCGTACCATTCGTAAGTTATTCTCATAGCCTAATTTCGTAGTTACTCAGTCATTTCATAGCTTCCATGCACGAAGGTACGCTCAGTGCCGTAATCAATGTTCTACGCCTAGTGTTCAATGTTCTCGGAGCCATGCACATGATGCACATCTCATATTATCTTTCAATGCTCTAGCATCACCGTCCTACCGCGACTCGTACACTTGATGCACATCGCTTCAATTATTCGATTGTTCAATGTTCTACCTTAATGTTCAATACATACTTAGACCTTTCGTCGCCGAGCCACGCTCGCTAACTCGATAACATCTTATGCATACAATGATATATATTATTAGACATGAAGGAATAGGGAGAGAGAGTCAAGAACCCGCCCACCTTAAGCCGATACGCCTTGCCGTCTCGCCGATTGAAGCGTCTCACTTCCATAACTCGATCGCATAGCTAACTCCCGGACTTACCCATTCCTTTGAACTACTCGGTTGGTTTGGCCTATCGCGCCCATGCCACAATCCGTTGCAAGGCCATGATTTGGTTTCGTGGACACTTCATTGCATAGGCCAAAATGCCGACCTCTTATCGTCCAGCGTAAAAGCATAGTCTGCACACCAGATCAACTAAAATCAGTACTTGCTCAATGGGACTTATCCTTTGCATCGATTTGATTCATAGATTCCAACCGACTCACGGCTTACCTTTGGCCAACGTAACTCTTGTATAGATTTGCATCGATACTTCATCGGGTCAACGCAACTCTTCGAGTCAACGACTCATCATAATGCACCGATGCAGAGCGGGGCATTACAACCTCCTTGAAGACCGCCATCATCTCTGACTTCTTCACTTCCAAAGCCAAGAACTCCTCATTTGTGGAAAAATACTCTTCGTATGGTTCAGACTGCCAGTAAAGCTTCGAGACCTCATGTATCTCGTGAAGCGCCAATCCTAACTCCCCTATGGGAGTAAAAAAGGTGCCAGTATGAGTATTATACATCTCCAAAAGATCAAGGAATATCTGTTTATTCAGGTCTATTCATGCCTGAGTAGCACGAACAGCAGCAACGAGACCAATCTTTCGGAAGTCGGTCCTGAACTTCGTCAGAACCCAAAGGGTCAGCTCGTCCCACTTCTGCACATAGTGGCACCAACCCTCGACCCGAAACTCTCCCTTCGGATATAATAGTTTGGCCTCCGCTAGTGTCACGACCCGCACCTGCTTTTCGGGATACGAGTGCGTGTCCAATCCCAGCCTACGCAGTGGTATCAGCGGTAGTACACTGTCTTGTTCGCAATAAACAAAGTGCTCATAAATGCTAACTGCTCATTCACAACAACTAAATCAACTTTACAAAATTTAGGAGTTTTATATTTGAATAAGAATATAAGCTTTTACAATTATAGAAAACTACCCCACATCTAACTAGTCTTCTATGTTTTGGCCTTCGAGTTTCTATCTCCCCCTCGTATGGTCTATAGCGCAAGAGTAGGCACGTCAACCTCACCTATAACAACGATCCAGTCAGGAAAGGAGTAGAGTACAACTATATTGCAATTAATGTTGTTAGTCCAAAATAAGTTAGAACAACGAGAAACAATGATGGCAAGGGCATATAAAGAACTAGCAAGAGATAAACTAACAGGATATGAACTATCAAGATATGAACTAGCATAATATAAGTAGCATGGTATGTACTAACAAAATATGAACCAACAAGATATGAACTAGAACTTGATAAAGAAAAAATAGGAACAACTATGTGTGTGTGAAATACCTTTTAAGACGTGAACGACTAGGCTAATACGGCACATCATACGATAGCTATCCACAATAATAGGCTACGGTAAACTCATACGAGGGGTGTATGACTTAGCTATCCACAATCAAAATATTTGGGTTTGTTCACTTACTTACCGAGTATTTCTCCTCCCGAATCTCTAACAATCAATAACGATCAATGTTACACTAAGAAGGATAAAATAACTACGGTGTCACAATCGTATGTCCATGAAATATCAAGCAATGTCTCAATGATATATCAAACAAGGAAACGATAGAGAAAACATTATAGTGAACTAAAACATAAATGCAATACTGTACTTTCCTAAATCCTTGCACAAACTGAAGTCACAATTCGAGGACGTGGGTGTTGCCAATCTAGAAGCTGTCAACCTATAATACATATCGTACCACGAACCGAGCACATAAACCACAAGTCAATTCTAATGTTCTAGTTCTAAATTCATGGAATAAGTGGCTAATGGGTTAACTAATGTATTAATAGTTAATTCTAGAATAATTCACTTAAAAACCTAATTTAACCTAATAATAATATGAATATAATCTAAACATTCAAGTTTGGCCATCAAAAGTCATGTTTCCAATTTTGGAAATATGGCACGCAAATCGAGCCATGTCGATGACTATCTAGTCAAATGTTGTAAAATCTAGATTTTGAAATTGCTCCTTGGTAGATTTCAGCACCATGAGTGTGCTGGAATTAACCGTGCCACAAAATCACATTTTGGTCAAAAGATATCGTCGTTATGGCTAATCATGAACAAAATGGTGATTAACCGATCAATTTTGAGTTCAACAGAATAACTAAAATACTAGATGAATGAATTAATTTCTGAAAAAATATATGTTGTGGAGCTCTGTGTTAGCTTTTCAAAACTTCAAACGGTTAATGATTTCAATTTTTGGTTCTCCCGGAATCTCGAAAATATCAAAATATGTCAAGTTTCAGACAACCGACACTCTACGAATTTTACAGAAATTAAGGTTCAGAATAATAAAAATAAATTAGACACTTGGAAATTATACCTTAATACGAATCCAACAAAAAAATGACACACAAAAAAGATGTCGGAGTTGACGGCAATCGCCTCGGGAAGTCGGGGTTCTCCAAAGAATCAAAAACTAAAAATTCGACAGAAAATAAATTAGGGTTTTCTGAACTCAAACGATATATATATATATATATATATATATATATATATATATATATATATATATATATATATATATATATATATATATATATAGGGGAACCCGGCTCAGAGCCGGTTCGAAGCCGTAGCTCCATGCCACGTGTCAACATCTCGTCGGCCCCGCTCTTAAGCGGACGGCCAGATTTCGATGCTGCTTGGGACTCAGCCGTATTTGAGTCGGCTTGAGCCGTGCACAATTAGCTGCTGATGTAGCTGACAGCTAGGCCCGCCCCGCTCGGCCCAGCGGCTGACAGGTGGGCCTGACAGTGCTGACAGGACAGTTTACTGGGTAAATAATTTCCAGAAATGATTTAAAAATTATTCCACAGCCAAATAAATCCTAAAAATTTCTAAAAAATTGTAGAAAATTACAAAAAATATATTTAACCTTCTAGAATATAAATAAAAATGTTTAACCTCATATTAGTCCCAATTGGCCTCATAATAAATATTAAAAGCCTTAAAAATATATAAAATTTAATAAAATAAATATCTAAAAATTATATAAAATTCATATTAAGTATAAAGTAGTTAAAAAGTGTTCATATGACTATCTAAGGGAAGTATAACCACAATATGATACGTAGCTCCCTTATGTGCTTAGGTACGACCCTTAGTGACCATAAAAATAAATCATAATCAAAATAAAATAAAATAAAAATTTGGGAAGTGGACTTACAAATCTATCCACCTAAAAAAAAATTCGTCCTCGAAATTTCGGATGATACGATTAAGAATCGACATCTAGATAAGATTAGGAATCTAGTAGAAGAAAATCAAATAGGTTTTAAAGATTGCTAGGAGCAAAATAACGTTCCAAAAATAGAAGGATAAGATGGAAAGGTTCAAGAAATAAAGGAAAAGAGTAGGAAATAAATCAATATCATATGCCAAAAGGATGTAGTCTCTATAATATTCAAAAACCATATGCATACATGAAGTCACCTTTTCGAAAATTTATGCCCCGCCAGTGTACATCTAGCTGCAGTAAATCCTTGGTATCATGACTCAAATATAATATGGTATCGAACACTCTATCAACTCTATCCAATATTGACACAATAAATCAAAGGATCAAATCAGGCAACTAGGATATAGTTTTAGTAATATTTGATAACCTACGCTTAGTTGAAATTATTTCAACTTAGGGGTCATGCCACGCCAGTGCGCTGCTGGCTGCCGTGAACCCACAGTATCAATAAATCAAATAAAAGAGGACAGTGTGCATCTGCCTTGCCATTATAAGTCATCGAAAAATTCTTCCAACTATATCCATAAGAATCTCTAAGGAGTTTCTAGAAATTCAAACAAGTTCCAAGGAAATGTATAGGTATTTGTTCTATAAGTCTCAAGTCTTGAAAATATAATGATTGGTTGGGGAGGAAATATCTAAAGATAGGAGATTATAAACATTCTAATCTCTATCTCATGGTTATTCAAATAGTTGAAGGAAAAGTTAAATAAAATAATTAATGCGAGATTCATATATGGATAACAGAGGCAGAAACTATAAAAATATGCCAAAATAGAAATAAGTAAATAATTCAGACCTTACGATATGAAGGTGATATCTAAAAGGGTAAAAAAGAAAATTTGAACAATTTATCAGGATTAGAGCATGAATTCTAGGAAGACCTAACTTACCAAGCGAATAGTCTATCCACCTTTGATCCTACCATCATGTCAAAACAAAATAACATATTCTCCTAGAAAATACCTCGATGAATCCATTAGGGCCTAGAATTCAATAAATTATTGGCAAAATCACATGACCTATTTAACTATCTTAACTATCCAAGGGTCAAATTGAATAAGGGACTCCTAGTCCTATTCATTCTTCTAAAATCAAATCAATCCTAATTATGAATGAGCATACTAGCCGCAAGCTTGCAGTAGTACGACTAAATTAAGTACTACCATAAGTTCGCAATCTTTTGCGAAATCAGACCTGCATGGGCCACCATGAAAGCCAGACATTTAACGAAGTTTGAAGCATTAAACGCAAAGGTATCAGTAGGAACATTACTGTAGATACCCCTAGGACGCAAAGTTTGCCAGTGATAGAAGGTTCTGGCTCATGTGGCAGTCATCGTATCCCTCTGGTTCGAGGACGTATCGATCCTTATGGTGCCCGCCACGGCCCCTCCTTGAGAAGAAGTCAGCTCCCACATCATCCTTCACTTCGAAGCAAGGCTACGGAAGGCCATTAAGGGCAATTGGCGCCCCGCTTGCTTGATATACATGTTCACATCCTTGGCCTTGAAGAACCAGTCTTTCGTGATCTTCAGTACCTTCGCCTCGGTGGAAGTCAGACGATCATCGAACAAAAACTCCGATTTTAGAAAGGACTCATTCTCTGATTGAGCATATTTGAGTCTTCCCATTTCCATTATATGCTGAAGGAAGACATGGTGCTGGTCACGAATCTGGGCCATCCTCTCTGGAGGCTGATCTAACATAAAAGCCGCCTTGGCCAGGTTTATGACCTCTTCGTTAAAGTCCACACCCAGCTGACAGAGTGCATGGTCCAAGAGGACTTCATTCAGCAGGGGGATGGTCATCGACACTGTCATACAAAATAGAACAAAACAATTAGGCAAAAGACCAAAAGGACTTAGAAGCCCAACAAGAGCGTCTGAGCCGCATCACGACTTCTGGCACATCAACCGAGCCAAAAACTAGGTGCATAAGATGGAGCCCCAGCAAAGACACACAGGATCAGAGTCCAGGTGCATTGTAGTGGAAGCGTTGGTGCATCATCAGGACCGAAGTCCATGCACGTCAGCAAAATAAAGCTTCAGCGCATCATCAGGACATAAGTCCATGCGCGTCAGCAAGTGAAGCTTCGGCGCATCACCAGGACCTAAGTTTATGCGCGTCAGCAAGTGAGGCTTCGACATATCGTCAGGACAAATGTCCATGCGCATCAGTAGAAGAAGCTTCGGCGTATCATCAGGACCAAAGTCCTTGTGCGTCAGTTAAAAGGGCTTCGGCGCATCATCAGGACAAAAGTCCATGCACGTTAGCCAAAACACATCGACAGGAGGCAACTCATCTGCAGTCAAGTCACCCCAACATCACTACAACAAATACCAATACAAGACAATACCCACCGGATACCTCCGGGCGAACGTCAGTGTGTGTCGTCAAAACGACGGGAGCGTCCTCCACGTCAACCTCCATGGCCTCCTTGTCTCGGCTCCTTCCTCGGCCAGTAGCACCGCGGGGAGTCTTGGGATCCATTTCTCGAAAGGACTAAAGGTTCTCAAAGAAGAAGGAGAAAAGAACTCTGAGAAAGAAGAAAGCTTTGGCAGAAAGTAGAAGATTCTCTCTCCTCACAGTCGCCTATTTATAGGCTTGGCCACGCGTGTAAACCGATGAGGCATGACATCAGCAATCAGTCGCTTCGAGTCTCGTGAAACAGACGATTGTTTATCTTCAAAAGATCATCATTAATCTTTTCTGAGATCGAGGCGTTATATCTTCAGAAGAAGCATGCGCCCTAGCAGTATGCACCTAAGCAACAAGCATCACAACAGCGACGCACAAAACGACTATACACCAAGAAGATCCATGCGCCTAGGCGAAGGGCATGATCCCTAGTCGTTACTTCCCATGCTTCTTGTTCAAAGTCTTCTAAAACTTGACAGAAAGTTTTGAAAACTTTGAAGAAGGTCTTGTAGAAGCATAAAATTTCAGGCGCATCTATAGGCCAGAATTCCTATGCGCTTAACACTATACGGCTAGACTCAAATATGCACCAGGGAGTTCAAACAAAGTACTTGGCACAGCATAGGACAGCAAAAGTATAGACATGAAAAGAAAACTTTTATTTCATACGAAAGTCTATTACATGTCTAAGAAAGGGCTTTACAAAGAAGAACTTCTACAAAAAAAAGATCCTAAAGCTACAGCCAGGCGCAACAACTGCCATGAGCCCCATGCTAGGCGCATTACTCTGATATCTCATCCAGGCGTATCGTCTCGTCATTATGGTACAGGCACATCAGAGCCAATCAGCCCTTGTCTAGCAGGAGGAGGAGCTCTCCTAGCCCAACGAAGATCGCGGCATGACGTCCCGGTCTTTGGAACCAATAGACACACTCGACAGCCTGTGGAGCTTCAAGGATAGCGAAAGACAAAGCGCTGCCGCCCCGATCTTTGGATGCAACAGGCACCATCAGCCGGCATCGGGATTCGACGATCCCGATATTTGGATGCAATAGACACTATCACAGAATCTCAGAGCTACATGAAGATTAGGGCGGCACATCTTCACCTTCGGAAAGAGCTCATCATCAAGACTTCTACAAAAGCTGAGTTCGACGGTTCGCCAAGGCAGAGCTCCGGCTAAGTTCATCTTCTTGTCGAAATTAAGAATGAAAGAAAGCTTTCCTTCATGCGGCTATTTATAAGAACGGGCTGCCTACACCCGAGTGCCAAATGGTAAATTTTCCAAATTCTATGCAATGAATTTGCAATAATAGCAAATGCATCCATCTCCTCGTATTTAGCTAAATCAAAGCCTCGAAGAACTTAATAGTCAGGCCAAAGAGGATGCGACACCTGGCTGATGTGCCATCAACATCATGCGTACCTCAAGAATGTGCCCAAATAGGCCACAGACCCATGCGCCCAAAGAGGCACTAACCGATGGACCCTCTTCAAACTGATCACCACCAAGCATTTAATGCTGAATGACAAAGGCGACAACATATTCCAAGAGACGTCCAATCAGCCGCCCTTCACAGAAAACGAAGAGCCGCTAATGTCAGTACCATCATTACACCTTGGATCGGCAATAACTGCCATATTGCCGATCGATCATTCGTATGCGCCTCGTGGCCAGGTTCCCAGAAGACTGCATACGCCTAAGTGGTCATATGCCCCCTCAGCACACTTCTAATCTCAAGCAACAGATGACTAAGCTCTGCATGTGCCTCAAAAGTCATACGCCTGGACTTGCTTATGACTCCTAAAAGTCCTGAGACCAAGTTGCCTCCTCTGTGCCTGATCCTAGGCTCACCCTGATACGAAGCTCTGTATGCGCCTAAAAGCCATGCATCCAGACTTGTCTATGATGCCTAAAAATCATAGGACTAAGTCGCCTCTATGTGCCGGATCCTAGGCACGCCCCGACAGATCACTCTCCTCCAAAACCGAGATCTTTGAGCCATAGGCATACGCCACGCGTCCTTTGACTCAGTTCTATTCAAAGAATGGGTGCTAACCACCCAAGATCTCAGCAACAACCAAATCTCAAAAACTGTCACATGTCAGCTCCTTTGTAGCCTAATGAAGCAGTTCGAACAGATTCTACTACAATTCGGGGCACATTGTCTATGTGCCCCCGCCAGCATCAGCCACATGGCGTTCCCACGTCCAGGCGTATCCGACATATACGTGCATGAGCAGCCATCCTGCTATCTATAAATAGAAGGATCACTCCTTCATGACACACACACAGACAGAGAGAGGGATATATACAGACAGACTGTTATAACCACATATAGAGGCCAGAAGAGACACTTAACGTCCACTTCTTCTTGCAACGCTCTGGTATCCAGAGCAATCCAGACCTTCAGAGAGTTCAAGATCGTCAATAGAGTCAACATATTACCACTCGCTCCATCGATACAGTACCCATTTAAAAACAAAAGTGTACTCCTAGGACTACATCTAAGTCCTACATTGTACTCTATTTTGCTTGTAATTAAAAACATCAATCCCAAAGAGTTTTAATGGAAAATAGGGATGATTCAAGAGCTAATCAATACTCAAGCAATTACCCTGCAATAAGACGAGAAGACGGTGACTGCTAATGTCATCTCTATACAATTAAGGGACTTCCCTGTTCAACAATCCAGGACGGAGTCATCCCCACTCCAAAGGCTACCCTAGAGATCGTCAACCTTCCGCCAGCACGAAGTGATGGCCTTGTACCTCTTTCAACTGACAAAGGGGAACTCATGTGGATTCATCCCGATTTGGTGGCTGACTTTGAATCAAAGATGCCTGCTCCTTCTACCAAATCAAGGAAGACAACCAAATACAAGTTGTGTCACATGACATCACTGGGAAGTCATCCTCCACCTTTGGAAGCTACATTCATCCCAGTAGCGGCCTCACCTTCCTCTTCCAAGACGGTGGTACCAAAGCCAGAAATTAAGTATCAGCCGAAATTCTATTGGTACAATTAATAATCCCGTGAGTTGATGACAAAGATGGGATATGATTACAGAAAGCCTCTTGCTTGAACGATGGAAAAGGGTCTCCTATCCCTCTTTCTCTACGCCTTCAAAACAACCAGTCACGTGTCGGCCTTAGCTTCTGGACAGATCATTCACCTCTCCAAAAGAAGTCTTCCAGGGGCAAATCACAAATGAAGGATTTTAATATGGTTTCTTTCTTACCTGTCCCGAAAGAAAAGGCAATGACTGGTACCAGATCTGGGAGACTTTATCTCAGAAATTACCCAGAGGGATAAGAGAAAGTTGTCGCTTCTCCTCTTGTCTCCGATGACCCTCCAGCATCGTCCTTTCCTATTTCTGATGTTCCTTCAGCATCATCACCGCATGCAGAATTTGTCCTTTCCAAGCCGACAATAGCTGACAAAGGCAAACAGCCAGCCCGCTTCGATAAAAGCTTAAAGAAGACAACATTGCAAGGACTCGAAAAGCCGTATAATTTTAACATATTGGATCAACTATCCAGTACTTCCGCAAGATTATCGATTTTCGAACTCCTATGCCTCACGAGAGAAACTCAAAAAATATTAAGTGAGGCACTAATGCAAGCTGACGTTTGTCTGACATATCTCAAGACAGACGAAGAACCTGTGGCATGCTCTCACTGTTATAACATGATGGAATTGATTCCAGTATCACATTTACTCAAGATGATATGTTATTGGAGGACAATCGATATGACCGACCCCTTTATTTCATAGGGTATGTCGACACAATGAGGGTCGATCGCATTCTAGTCGACCCTAGGTCTACGCTCAGCATCATGCCAAACACTCTGTTGGATGCACTAAGAATCCAACTCCATAACCTTCATACAACATTAACGACTATTCTGGGGTTCAATTTTGGAAGAAGCGAGCCATTAGAATGGATTCTCCTGAAAGTCTAAATCGATAATGTCCGCACAAAATTCATCTTCTATGTGATTGGCAATCACGTTTCCAACAATGTATTATTCGAAAGACCATGGTTGCATAAACATAATATCGTACCTATAGGAACGAAGTCGTAAAGCAGAATACTCTAGAGGGGGGATGAATAGAGGAGGCAGCAAAATATTACTAATTAAAAACTTGTTAACAGTAAGATCACAGAATTAAATCAATAATCATAAAACAATAACTGTAAAAGAAATGAGATCAGAAGGCAAACGCAAACACATCGATGTATACTGGTTTCTCTCTTGTGGGGACTAGTCCACTCGAAAGAACTCTAGCTTCTAGTTGAATCCATTATTGGAAAATCCTGCAAGTTTTCATACGAAGCCCTTGCAACTTCTACAGATGTGAGCTTTGATACGAAGAACTCGACCAACTATAATTTTGAAGTATTTCTTCAATCAAGCCTCTTATTACCATTTCTCTGAAATCTTCGATACCGTACTGTACCGGTAAATTGACTAGAAAAATATAACTGGCTTGGAATTTGAAAATGAAAGCTTTTTAGAATTTTTTGGAAAGAAACTTAACCTTAGAAGAGAAGAGATGAAAGTGAATGAGTGATTTGAAATGATCAGAATTCTTCTCTATTTATAGTTTTTCCAAAAGTAGAACTCTTGCAGAATTCAGACAGAATTTGGACAGAATATATGTAAAAATTAGCAACTGAAGGGAGACCAAGTTTTTCAAATGTTCGAAAATCAAACGGTCACTAACCGAACTCTGGCCAAACTCGGGCCGAGTTCTGTCAGGGTTGGTCAGGGTTTTTCAAAAGTGAGTTTTGTGTTTTTTAAAATCCTTCAGAAGCTTTTATAAATAAAGAATATTTTTCAAAAACATAAGTCATTTTTAAAATCATTTTGGATAGCCTATTTGCCAGTACGACTCGGTGTACAATGTATTCCTAGACTCAATAAAAGTAAAAATTATATTGCATAAAAAAAATACAGACTCGAGTGGCAAACATAGCTTCGATCTTGAACTGAGTAGATAGCCGATCTTGATCAGTGACCAAGTGTCCAAAATATCTTGAGTAAACATCTGAGTAGCTCCATATATCGAGACAAAGTTTGATCAATTATTAAAATCAGGTTTGACCATGACCAATGGTGTCACGACCCGCACCCACTATGAGGGTACTAGTACGTAACAGCGCCCAGCCTACGCCGTAGTGTCGACGGTAGAACGTTGTTCTAGGTCATAAACATAACTAATACAATATAAAATACTCTCCAAAAAGAAAGTCAATCACAGAAGGTACGACTCAATCACAAATCTAGAGGTAGAATATAGCACGATGGAATAGCTACAAAAATCCTCAAAACTGAGGTACAATCAGAAGTAAAATAAATAAAGTCAACCAACACAAGTCTCAACATCTCCATAATAATACAACTCTGAAATCAACACAAGTCTCAACAATCTAATCTATCTATACTATGCATGGGTATCATCCTCAGCAGTTGTCTGAACCTCCCAAGGGTCCAGGTCGTGAGTGTCATCTAGGTAAGCTCCAAAGTAAGGGGTACAGGGTTCCTCATCATCCTCTATAAAAATTTTAACAGGTCTAGTCAGGACGAGAGCGAGCACAATACATCTCACGCAGATCATAACAGGTTAGAAAATATAAACATGCAAGAGAGTACGATACATAAAAACTGAAAGAATGTACATGATGTAAAAGAGAGAACTGTAATAAAAATATCTACCATAAGTAGAGAACTATCAGTAACTAGTGATGTAGAGTACAAAGTCGACATGTGAACGGTTGGATTTGTATATGAATATACTAAAGAGGCGCACATGGTTATACTACTTTGGAATTGTTCACATGACTATTTATGCTCTCCCATACCCCAATCAATACACAAGGATCTAGATAAGATATGTTACGCTCATGATTTTCACATGAAATCCCATAGATGGATATACATGAAATATACATGAGGGCTCAGAACTGAGTGCACATGAATTCCACATGAAGGCCCATGAAGGGGTACACATGAAGTATTAGTTATACATGAGATACATGAGAAACATGACCGAACATGAGAGCACTTGAGAGTACACGAGCATGCATGAACGAACATGAAGCACATGAGAAACATGAATAACATGAGAGCGAAGAATACATGATGTACATGAAACATATGACATGAAGTATCCCATGCTTCCGAGGGGGATAACATCTCAATGTAGGGATCCATATAGTACCAATCCGTGATAATATTGTGACCGCATCAAATAAGGTAATCTAGAGCAGGAATATAATCCTAAGCAAGTTATGAAATGATCAGAGAATGTACTCGCGTGTTATCTGAATGTCTGTGAGAATATATTGTCCGAGATGAGGTATCTAACTCCTATTTAGAGCAACACAAGTCAAGACATATACAGGGGATAATAGATGAAATGTATAATACATCTGCATGTCTAGGTCAAACTAGACTAAAGTCAACACTTGGTCAACTCTAGTCAACCATACTAGTCAAACTAGGTCAACTAGGTCAAGTCCTAGCCCAAACAAGTCTAACAAGTCTTACTAGGCCTAACCAAGCCTAGGCTAGAACACATCAATCCCAAGACTATACAAGCCAAACACAAGCCACACATCAAGGCACATTCACATTTAGCTATTTATCATGAAATTCATATATATCTATATGTATATAGGATTACATATATATACAACATGCATATATACAACATGCATATATACAACATTATATATAAAGAGAAAGTTAATGAGAGAAACTAGCATGTAAGGCTATGTGTGTGTATAAGTGTATGTGGACAAGTGTCATGAGGGTTAGATTGTAGACATGTGTGTGAAATATACATGAAAGTGTATAGCAAGAATTGGGTTACAAACACTAGCTACAAGTTACACTACACATGGCATAGGGTAAAAAATCTACATTAATTAACTCACAATCATGCATGGCTAAACATATATATATATATATATATATATATATATATATATATATATATATATATATATATATATATATATTATATATATATATATATATATATATATATATTTTGCATATATATATATATATATATATATATATAATATATATATATATATATATATATATATATATAATATATATATATATATATATATATATATATATATATATATATATATATGTTTATAGAAGTAGAGGTTTTAGTTATGCTTAGCTATATATATTAGAACATGTATTGCATATTCTATATATATCTACATATATATGAACAAGCATATAGAGAGAGAAGAGTGACTGAACAATGTGTACATGCATATAACATAGTGTGTGTGTGTGGTCTCATGAGTGTCAAGCAAGGGGGAGTGAGAGTATGTGTGTACATGTGTGAATGTCAACAGTGTGTGAGTGTGCCTACATTTGTGTGTAGCAAATCAGTATGAAAGTCTCAGGTTTTGTAGTGTGAAGTGTGTGTGTATATGTTAATAGGGCATATGCATGTGTGTGTGGGTATTACATTCAGTTTTATCTCAGTCCAGCTAGGTGCATCTCAGGTTTTCAGGGATGTATGAGTATAAAAGTAGCAGTGTAGGAGTGTCTAGAGTACATGTGTGTGGGTGTTATGTGTATACATGAGTGTCCATTCTCAGATTTTATGGTGTGTGTGAGAGTGAACATATGAATCAACGTGTGTGTATATGAGTTCTCATGTGTGTGTGTGTCTAGATACATATGGAACAACGTGTTCTCAGCTTTCTAAAGTATACCAATAGTGCATTCATTCCCAGGTTTCCAGTGTTCTACCGGTGAGAGTGGGTGTATGGGTATTCAAATCAGTGTGTGTGTATTCATAGGAATTATGGTGTGCAAATGCTCATATTTTAGGAAACAGGGTGTATGCCTAAAACAGTATATACATATAGTGTCATTCTCAGATTTCAACAGTGAACACAAAAACAAGTGTGTGTGTGTGTGAATGGGAATCATCATAAGTTTCAGGGTTGTGTAATGCGTGTGTGTGTGTGATACATATCAATGCACATAACAGTTTGGGAAATCTCAGGGAAAGAAAACAGTACATTTATATAAGAGTTTTAATTCTCATGTTAATGGTGTACACATAACAGTGAGTGTGTAGATTGGTATCATGTCAGGAATTAGTGTTCAGACATGTGTACAGATCAATAAAGGACAGAATTGTGTGTCTTATATCATCAACATCACCCACACCAACCCAAAACCAACCATAACATACAACCTAAACTCTACTCAAGAATCAAACTTAATAATAAGGTATAACTCAATGGCAATGTACATGTATAAAAATATGCATTTTAACTTAGGAAATCATTGTAAAATATGTGAACATTATTTCGAATAAACTAAGGAAATTTTACTGTATTCATGAATCAAAATTTCAATGTAATGCCTAACCAGTGTCAATTTCATATGACAGTTCAGGATCTCAATCAACAGTTCAACTCAATCTCGAAACACAAGAATCAATCCCTAATCGTGAACCTAACATGAGGCTAATACTAAGATACATATAGGTGAATCAATATTGCAGTTTAATCATCAAGAAAATAGAAAAAAAAATACATTTAGAATCTCAGATTTATCAAATCAGTAAAAATGTGTTTGACAATTAGGGAAACCCAAATCGAATTCAAAATTACAATTGAATAATAAATCAAAGGGTTGGTAAAGACTCGTGTATATGTCAGTGTGACCCTTGAGTCATCTTGTGTCCACACGACGAGACACAACGTATCCAGACACCTCGAGCACACATAGACACACACGAGCACACCAAGTGTCGTGCAAGCGTGTCACAGAGTCGTGCGCATGACACCCAACACGTGACACATCGTACTCGTGTCCAGACACTCGCCAGGGATAGGTCTATATGCCCAGTAGCCTGATACATGTCCACGTCGTGTCATGTGTCGACATAAAGTGTGTATCAGAGCAAAAAAACCCAACTACACAACCAGTACATGGCCAGTGCGGGTCGGATTTCGTGTCCGACACAACACGAACTCGCCCCAAACCTTAGGGGTGGCCTGTCAGTGTCGATCCCACCCTCGTGCCAAGTGGCATGAGTCTACGTATTCAATTCATGGAAAAAATAGTATGTGTCCTCAGGGCACTATACCGCGATGTCGTACACAGGTTCGTGTCCAGATTTGGACAAGAATTTGACTCAAAATTGTGCTCAGTCACTGGGGGTTCGAAAACACACATCAAGGGCTTTCCAAATATGAAATTAGTTTTAAAAATTGAGAATAAAAAGTTCGTTGAGGCATTTCATCAAACACACACATAGACACATTGATACGTGTCCGATACGGACACAGTTTCCTAGAAAACTTGAGGGACAGCTAGGGGACACCTAGATCTACACATCCATATAAAGAAAATAGAATAATAACACAATTTGAGGAGTTTTACCTATAGGTGCAAATGACCAAGAAAAGCCCCAAATCAATATTTTTCGTTGCTAGCCAAATCCTCTAAATTGCTCTTAAACTGAGATTACTCTCCATGAATATCAAATAGAGGAGGATTAGAATCAATTGTAAAAGATTTGAATCAAAAAGGACTTGAAACGAGAAAGTTATGGATTAGGGAAGGTGGCTCTTTACCTCTTTCTTCAAAATATTGAAACAACACAAAAGAGGCAAGAACATAGGAATGGGAGATTATATAGGGTTGGGAATCCCTAGGTGGCTGGTCAAAAAGGATAAAAATTAGGGTTAGGGTTACCCTAGTGGGCTTTGGGCCAATTTGAAGGGTCATGGAAATCAAGTCGTAGTCTCAAGTCATTGAACCTAATCTTTAATCCTCTATTTGAAACTTGATTTCTAAATGACTAACTTAGGTTGACTTAAGTTAGACTAGGGTCTCACCATGCTAATCAAGTCACCATAGCTAGGGTCAATATCTAGATTAGTCTCTTAAGTCACAACTAGTAAAAGTCAAAATCAACGACCATCAATCCAATAATTAATCAAATAATTCTAATAAGTCAAAATGACCAAATTACCCCTAAGCTAAAAATGATAAATAAATAATCCCAATCACATTGTTAGACTCTAGGGCAGACAGTCTCTAGGTTTCACTAGCTGCACATCAAAATCACAAGTCATAAATTTTAAATAGTTTTAAAATGATTAAAAATTACCAAAAATCATATTACGATTTAAATATCATAATTAAATAATTAAAATCACAAAATTTTAAAATTATCCTCATTTAGAAAACTGGGTGTTACAAGTCTACCCTCCTTAGAAAAATTTTGTCCTCAAAATTTAAGATGGTAGTACTTCTTCTAGGTCAAACACCCCCACAATCAAAGTCTCAAATCACACAGTTCGACAATCATATGCGTCTGTCTAAAATCATGATACTCAGAATCTTCTTTATGCAAGTGAGCAAGGCTATGATAATTACAGAGTCCTTGACTAAGGTACATACCTCTAGAATCATGGTATTTAAAATTTTTGCATTGTCGCATGCTTGGCAGCGAAAACCTTAAATTCTCACATCCGAGAAATATGTCCAAAATCTGACTATATGTCCTCACTATGCTAGCTAACACGACTATCGAAGATTCTAGATCCCATAACTGAGGTGACCTAGCCCATATGATTTATTTCAGAAGAAAATCAAACATAACACAAGGACTACAGGACGAAATTGATCAATCAACAAGGAACAGATGGAATCAAATTTCAAGGCAGTTATAAAAGGAAATTGCTGAAACGAAATAGAGAAGAACGAAACCTGCACCAAGATCTCCAATGACCTGTGCATCCTCGACTGTCCTGGCGAAAGCTCACCCCTGCAGGCCTTCACTGGCCTGCTGCTGATGCTGCATGTACCACTGCTGCTAAGTTGGTAAGGGTAATCCCCTCTGCTGGCCCACCAGAGCCCTAGCTCCTGCTCCCTGAACTGTCCGTCCAAATGACTCAGGACACTCTCTCAGCCGATGATCGGATCCTCCGCAAAGTAAATATCTATCCAGCCTCTTTCAGCATTCGCCCCAATCGTACCCTGGTTTCTTACAGAAGGGGAAAATGATAACAAGCTATTGTCCCGAGGCCTCTGCTGCCTCTGCTGAAAGGGTACACGGTCCTGAAACTGCTGTTGCTGAAAGTAGACCCTCGGCTGCTGATACTGCTGCTGAATCTGTAGGTGGGGCATCTGCTGCGGATACTGCTACTGAATCTTTAAGTGGGGCCTCTTGGTTGGGCCCGTACTGCCACTAGCTCCCTGAGTGTCTCGCGTCCTCTTCTCCTTCAGCCCAAGATCGCCCTCCACTGTCATGGCTCATACCAGAATCTGCTCGAAAGTGGCATCGTGGCTGCTTTTGGTATACGACCTGATCTCTCTGATCAAGCCCCTGCGGAACCTCCTTCCCTTCCCGGCCTCAGTAAGATCCTCAATGAATCTACTCAAACGGCAGAACTCCCCGGCGTACTCCCCAACGGTCTGGTTTCCTTGAACCAAACTCTCGAACTGTGCCTCCAAGGCACCGAGTGCTGTATCGGTAAAGAATTTCCCCTTAAACAGTTTCTTGAAGGTTACTCAAGTCTTACCGGCTGTACCAACCCTTGGGTCCGTCTGGTACCAAGTACGGGCCAAGTCCTGTATCTGACTGACTGCTGCCTCGATCTGTAATCCAGCTGGTATCTATGCCAATCAGAATATCTTCTCAATATGCTCTATCCAATCGTCAGCGTATATGATGCCCTCTGTACCTTTGAAGTCTCGGGGTCCTATCTTCTTAAAGGATTGGATGTCTGGAGTCTTCGGCTGATACTGTTGCTTCTGACCACCCAGTGGATGAGCAGACACCAGCTCTACTGTTGTCCTGACCAACTGGTGGGTATCGTACAAGCTCTGTTGAAAATTAGCAGACTGGCTCTGCTACATCTGCTGCTGAGTCTCCAGGAATTGCTGGAAAAGGGTAAACATCTGAGCCATATCCACTGTCCCTGAAGGTAACTGCTGCTGATACATATCCGAAATAACGGAGGAAGACCTCCGGACAGGTGGAGGTGCACTCCCAAAAGCTGCAGTCGCTCCTATATGAGCAGAAATAGGGGGTACTGTGGTCCCAGCGTCCATAATCTGGCGAGGGGTGGCAGACCTCTCACCAGCGTCTGCTGAGCCAGAGCGATGCGATAGTGTCTCAATCACCATCCTGGAGACAGATCAAACAAGGAATCAATACTTAGAAACGATAATTCAAGGGAGGACAATTATTTTAAGGAAGCAATCTTTGACAAGAATTTAGATGGCAGGAATTCAGTTAAGAGTTTTTTCTAATGTGATTGAGTACCTTAATATAATCCTAATCCTACTGCAGGCTGTAGTGATACTCTTGTTCGAATACCACTACACAAACTCGACCTGCGTGGGCCACCACTAAAAACGTGTCACGACCCGCACCCACTGTGAGGGTACGAGTACGTAACAGTGCCCAGCCTATCCCGCAGTGTCGGCGGTAGAATGCTATTCTAGGTCATGAACATAACTAACACAATATCAAATACTCTCCAAAAAGAAAGCCAATCACAGAAGGTACAACTCAATCACAAATCTAGAGGTAGAATATAGCACAATGGAATAGATAAGGAAATACTCAAAACTGAGGTACAATCAGAAGTGAAATAAATAACCAACACAAGTCTCAACATCTCCATAATAATACAACTCTGAAATAAAAGACAACAACTAACATGAAAAGAAAGAATAGTCTAATCTATCTATACTATGCATGGGAATCATCCTCAACAACTGTCTGAACCTCCCAAGTGTCCAGGTCGCGAGTGTTATCTAGGCAAGCTCCAAAGTAAGGGGTACAGGGTTCCTCATCATCCTCTGTAAAATTTTCAACAGGTCCAGTCAGGACGGAAGCGAGCACAATAGATCTCACGCAGATCATAACAGGTTAGAAAATATAAACATACAAGAGAGTACGATACATAAAAACTGAAAGAATGTACATGATGTAAAAGAGAGAACTGTAATGGAAATATCTACTATAAGTAGAGAACTATCAGTGACTAGTCACGTAGAGTAGAAAGTCGACATGTGAACGGCTGGATTTGTACATGAATATCTAAAGAGGCGCACATGGTTATACTACTTTGGAATTGTTCACATGACTATTTATACTCTCCCATACCCCAATCAATACACAAGGATCCAGAAAAGTTATGTTACGCACATGATTTTCACATGACAGCCCATAGATGGGTATACATGAAGTATATATGAGGGCTCAGAACTGAGTGCACATGAATTCCACATGAAGGTCCATGAAGGAATACACATGAAGTATAGGTTATACATGAGATACATGAGAAACATGACTGAACATAAGAGCACATTAGAGTACACGAGCGTGCATGAACGAACATTAAGCACATGAGAAACATGAATAACATGAGAGTGGGGAATACATGATGTACATGAAACACATGACATAAAGTATCCGATGCTCCCGAGGGGGATAACATCTCAATGTAGAGATCCATATAGTACCAATCCGTGATAATATCGTAACAGCATCAAATAAGGTAATCTAGAGTAGAAATATAATCCTAAGCATGTTATGAAATGATCAGAGAATGCACTCGCCTGGTATCTGAATGTCTGTGAGAATATATTGTCCGAGATGAGGTATCTGACTCCTATTTAGAGCAACACAAGTCAAGACATGTACAGGAGATGATAGATGAAATGTACAATGCATCTGTATGCTGTCTAGGTCAAACTAGACTAAAGTCAACACTTGGTCAACTCTAGTCAGCCACACTAGTCAAACTAGGTCAACTAGGTCAAGTCCTAGCCCAAACAAGTCTAACAAGTCTCATTAGGCCTAACCAAGCCTAGGCTAGCACACATCAATCCCAAGTCTATACAAGCCAAACACAAGCCACACATCAAGGCACATTCACATTTAGCTACTTATTATGATATATATATATATATATATATATATATATATATATATATATATATGTATATAGGAAAAAAAAAATATATATATATATATATATGTATATAGGATTACATATATACAACATTATATATAAAGAGAAAGTTAGAGAGAGAAACTAGCATGTAAGGCCATATGTGTGTATAGGTGCATGTGGATAAGTGTCATGAGGGTTAGATTGTAGACATGTGTGTGAAACATACATAAAAGTGTATAGCAAGAATTGGGTTACAAACACTAGCTACAAGTTACACTACACATGGCGTTGGGTAAACAATCTACATTACACATCCTAATTAACTCACAATCATGCATGGCTAAACATATATATATCTATATCTATATATATATAGAAGTAGAGGTTTTAGTTCTGCTTAGCTATATATATTAGAACATGTATTGCATATTCTATATATATCTACATATATATGAACAAGCATATAGAGAGGGAAGAGAGACTGAACAATGTGTACATGCATATATCATAGTGTGTGTGTGGTCTCATGAGTGTCAAGCAAGGGGGAGTGAGAGTATGTGTGTACATGTGTGAATGTCAACAGTGTGTGAGTGTGCCTACATTTGTGTGTAGCAAATCAGTGTGCAAGTCTCAGGTTTTGTAGTGTGAAGTGTGTGCGTATATGTCAATAGGGCATATGCATGTGTGTGTGGGTATTACATTCAGTTTCATCTCAGTCCTGCTAGGTGCATCTCAGGTTTTCAGGAAATATGTGAGTATAAAAGTAGCAGTGTGTAGGAGTGTCTAGAGTACATGTGTGTGGGTGTTATGTGTATACATTAGTGTCCATTCTCAGATTTTGTGGGGTGTGTGTGAGTGAACATATGAATCAATGTGTGTGTATATGAGTTCTCATGTGTGTGTGTGTCGAGATACATAGGGATCAATGTGTTCTCAGCTTTCTAAAGTATACCAACAGTGAATTCATTCCCAGGTTTCCAGTGTTCTACCTCTGTGAGTGTGTGTATGGGTATTCAAATCAGTGTGTGTGTATTCATAGGAATCATGGTGTACAAATTGTCAGATTTCAGAAAACAGGGTGTATGCCTAAAACAGTGTATACACACAGTGTCATTCTTAGATTTCAACAGTGAACACAAAAACCAGTGTGTGTGTATGAATGGGAATCATCATAAGTTTCAGGGTTGTGTAATGCGTGTGTGTGTGTGATACATATCAATGCACATGACAGTTTGGGAAATCTCAGAAAAGGAAAACAGTACATTTATATAACAGTTCCAATTCTCAGGTTAATGGTGTACACATAACAGTATGTGTGTAGATAGGTATCATGTCAGAAATTAGTGTTCAGACATGTGTACAGATCAATAGAAGGATAGAATTGTGTGTCTCATATCATAAACATCACCCACACCAACCCAAAAACAACCCAAAACCAACCATAACATACAACCTAAACTCTACTCAAGAATCAAACTCAATAACAAGGTACAACTCAATGGCAATATACATGTATAGAAATATGCATTTTAACTCATGATATCATTGTAAAACATGTTAACATTATTTCGAATAAACTCCAAAAATTTTAGTGTATTCATGAATCAGGATTTCAATGTAATACCTAAACAGTGTCAGTTTCATATGACAGTTCAGGATCTCAATCAACAGTCCAACTCAATCTCAAAACCCAAGAATCAATCCCTAAACATGAACCTAACAAGAGGCTAATACTAAGATACATATAGGTGAATCAATATTGCAGTTTAATTATCAAGAAAATAGAAAAAAATACATTTAGAATCTCAGATTTATCAAATCAGTGAAAATGTGTCTGACAATTGGGGAAACCCAAATCGAATTCGAAATTACAATTGAATAATAAATCAAAGGGTTGGTAAAGACTCGTGTATATGTCAGTGTGTCCCTCGAGTCATCTTGTGTCCACACGACGAGACACAATGTGTCCAGACACCTCGAGCACACACAGACACACATGAGCACACCAAGTGTCATATAAGCGTGTCACAGAGTCGTACACATGACACGTGACACGTCGTGTTCGTGTCCAAACACTCGCCAGGGATACGGCTACATGCCCAGTGGCCTGATACGTATCCACGTCGTGTCATGTGTTGACATGAAGTGTGTATCAGAGCAGAAAAACCCAACTACATAGCCAGTGCATGGCCAGTGTGGGTCAGATTTTGTGTCTGACACAACACGAACTCACCCAAACCTTAGGGGTGGCCTGTCAGTGTCGGCCCCCACCCTCGTGCCAAGTGGCATGAGTCCACGTGTCCAATCCCTGAAGAAAATAGTGTGTGTCATCAAGGCACTGTGCTGCGATGTCGTGTACAGGTTCGTGTCCAGATTTGGACACGAATCAGACTCAAAATCATGCTCAGTCAATGGGGGTTCGAAAGCACACATTAAGGGCTTTCCAAATATAAAATTAGTTTTGAAAATGGAGAATAAAAAATTCGTTGAGGCATTTCATCAAACACACACATAGACACATTGATACGTGTCCGATACAGACATAAAATTGACACAATTTCCTACCAAACTTGAGGGACAGCTAGGGGACACCTAGATCTACACATCCATGCAAAGAAAATAGAATAATAACACAATTTGAGGAGTTTTACCTATAGGTGCAAATGACCAAGAAAAGCCCTAAATCAATAGATTTTCGTTGCTAGACAAATCCTCCAAATTGCTCTCAAACTGAGATTACTCGACATGAATATCAAATAAAAGAGGATTAGAATCTATTGTAAAAGATTTGAATCAAAAAGGACTTGAAATGAGAAAGTTATGGATTAGGGAATGTGGCTCTTTACCTATTTCTTCAAAATGTTGAAACAACACAAAAGAGGCAAGAACATAGGAATGAGAGATTATATAGGGTTGGGAATCCCTAGGTGGCTGGTCATAAAGAATAAAATTAGGGTTAGGGTTACACTAGTGGGCTTTGGGCCAATTTGAATGGTCATGGAAATCAAGTCATAGTCTCAAGTCATTGAACCTAATCTTTAATCCTTCTATTTGAAACTTGATTTCTAAATGACTAACTTAGGTTGACTTAAGTTAGACTAGGGTCTCACCATGCTAATCAAGTCACCATAGCTAGGGTCAACAACTAGGTTAGTCTCTTAAGTCACAACTAGTAAAAGTCAAAATCAACGACCATCAATCCAATAATTAATCAAATAATTCTAATAAGTCAAAATGACCAAATTATCCTTAGGCTAAAAATGATAAATAAATAATCCCAATCACATTGTTAGACTCTAGGGAAGACAGTCTCTAGGGTTTCACTAGCTGCACATCAAAATCATAAGTCATGATTTTTAAATAGTTTTAAAATGATTAAAACTCACCAAAAATTATATTATGATTTAAATATCATAATTAAATAATTAAAATCAAAAAAATTCAAAATTACCCTCATTTAGAAAACTGGGTGTTACAAATAGGCCAACAATCTCCTCCATTTTGATAATTGACAAACCTTGACTGATATAATATCTTTGGTATCTTGATAAGACAAAAATGAATTTCGGTAAAAAAAAAATTGTTCTTGTAATCTTACAAAGAAAAGATTAAGATGTTAGATCTTATTTCTCCCCCGTTGTCACTTAGAAAAATAATTGCAAAAGAGAAAGCTCCCCCGCAATATATGCATAAGCAATAATCAGTAAAGAAACAAAAAATTATAAGAAATATTTATAATGTTCACAGGCATAGTATATTAAAAAAATATCGAAGCATGATAAAGTGCTATAACGAGATATGCTAAATAGTACTAAACTGATATAAATCTCTAATGTAGAGAATAGAAAATGATGTTTTACAGACAAACATCAAAGAAATTGTCACAAAAAGTTCTAAAACTAGCACAAATAAAAGTACGGATACTAGCTTGGAATGTCGGAGCATTTCTAAGTAAACAAAGACAATAAACAGTCACAATATTACGACAAACTAGACAAAAATATCTAAATCACATCTCATCCTCATCATCATCATCAGTAGTAGTAGTCCTAGCACGACCACCATGTCTAGAAGGACCAGCTCCAGATGTGCTAGCTTTAGCGGTGTGTGGAGTAGCACCCGAACCACGGTACCAATCATAAGCGTTCCCTGGCTGGAACAGAGAATGGACCGCCTCATCCTTAATGTGGTAACCAGATACGGCAGGGTCTCTAGGAAGAGAACTGGCAGAATAACCCGTCTGAGCAAATCGAAGATCGTCAAATGAGTTGGCAATAGCCTGGAACCGAGTCACGTGACAGAAATCATGTTCCCTGGAAGTGTCAACAAAGTAAGTCTGTATATCCGAAAGGTGCTGATGGATACCCTCAAAAGTCATAGTGTAGGTCTGAGGAGGAACAGAGGCAGTAGAAGCAGGAGTAGGAGGTACAGGAGCAGCGACAGTGCTGCGACGAGAAAGTTGAAGATACTTGGGCTCAGGGGCCAGAGCGCAAGTGGATAAATCGATATCAAAATACTGAAAGATTCGAGGGATAAGCATCGCATAAGAGAGATTACAGTCTCTTCCGCGATATCTTTCCATCATCTGGATGATAGTCTTAGGGACAGAAAAAGGAATCCTCTTAAGAATGTGATAGAGGGCAAATAGTTCAAGTGTAGTAGCATCATCTCTCGAAGTGTATTTTTAAAGAATCGTGGAATAGATGATGCGATGTAACTCATAGTTAAACAAGTTCAAGTTATTGGCCTTGAACTTTCCAGGACAAGCACTTGCTGGCGCACAAAGCTCATTCTTGAAACTAACAAGAGTCGTACCCTCGGGAAGGTCAAAGTCGATGATGTCATCGAACGGGGAACCTTCGTTTGGAATACCAAAGATTTCTGCTAGCAACACATCATTGAACTCGATATTGATCCCGCCAATAGGAGTTCTTGCGGTAAAAGTATCTAACACGAATTTACAGTAAAATAGTCGAAGGGCATTAGTAGCTATAAGGAATTATTGGGTAACGAGACGGTGTAACCTAATACCTCAAACAAAGGATAATAGAATAAAAATATCGTCCATTTGATCGGAGCGCCTGTGCATATTATATGCATGACAAAGTTGGCATACCATAGCAAAGCTTGGTCATGAGTTTTGAAGTAAAACTCATCTGACACGCCATCACCTGATTGGATCGGGGAAAAGAGGGAATCTGTATTCGAATCTAAAGATGATGCCTCTTTACTGGCATTAGTCTTCTTCCTCTTGGAAGGATTGAATCCCTTAGACATTCTTTCCCAAAACTAGATAATCCTAAAAAATTAAAAGTGGAAGGAAGGAGTTATACCTTCTAAAATTCAAGTATGTTGTAGAGGGATGAATTCTCTGCACGAATCCCAAGTTTGGATTGATTTCTCTACGTAGATTAGAAGCAACAAAGTGGAGAAGAACTAGGGTTTTGGGGGACTTCGGGCGGCTGTTGCTGTTGTTATGATGAAGTTTGGAAGAGATGAAGAGGAGGGGGCCTCGGGTTCTGACGAAAAAGTATATAACACCAACAAAACTCTGGCAGAATTCAGACCGAGCTCGGGCCAAATTTGCCCACGGTTCTTCTGAGTTTTAAAAAGAAAAACTTGTGGGCCACATCCTTTTCATCAACTCACTTTAAATATTTAGTTCAAAGTTTAGTAATTTTAAACTTCAAATAATATAATTAATTTATTTTCTAAATAAACTTTCGTTACTCAGCGTCTATTTGAGATTAGCTGTAGAAGTACTGTCCCAGCTAACGGGAGTTCACCGAGGAACAATTAAGTACCGCTTCGCTTCGACCGTAGTCGTGGTGACAGACAGACTCTTTATAGGCTTGTCTCAAAAATAGTTATTGAGTATTGGAAAAATTAATTAATAAAACAAAATTAATTAATATTATTGATATCTAAAATTTATAATTCTCGACGTAAATAATTAAAACGATCTTTCGCTAGAGGTTTTATGAAAATGTCAGCCAATTGATTCTGTGTGTCTATGTATACAAGGTCTATATCTGCATTTTGTTGATGATCTCTAAGAAAATGATGTCGAATCTCGATATGCTTAGCACGATAATGACATACTGGATTCATAGTCAAATTAATAGAACTAGTGTTATAATAAAAAAGGGTATATGTGTGAAATATAATCTAAAGTCATCTAAAGTTTGCTTCATCTACAAAATTTTTGTACAACAACGTCCTGCGGCGATATACTCATCCTCAGTTGTTGATAATACGACAGAATTTTGCTTCTTGCTAAACCAAGAGACTAGGGATTTTCATAGGAAATGACATGTGTCGCTGGTACTTTTTATATCTACTTTGAATCTAGCAAAATCAGCATCAGAATAACCGATTAAGTCAAATGACATGGTTTTAGGATACCATAAGCCGATAGAAGAAGTGCCTCTAAGGTATCGGAAGATACGCTTAACTGCGTACAGATGTGATTCCTTAGGATTGGCTTAAAATATGCACACAAGCAAACACTAAACATAATATTAGGTCAACTAGGAGTTAAGTACAGTAAGCTACCGATCATACCTTGATACTTATGTTTGTCGACGGGTTTGCCTTGTTTATCAATATCAAGCTTGGTTGAATTCTCCATTGAAGTGCTAAGTGGTTTGACTGCTTTCAGGTCGAACTTTTTTAATAAATCTTTTGTGTACTTTGCTTGAATTATGAACGTCCTATTGTTGGTTTGTTTGATTTGCAGTCCGAGAAAGAATTTTAGCTCTCCCATCATGCTCATCTCAAACTCATTCTGCATACACTTTAAAAAATTTTGACAAAGCGATTCATCAGTGGATCAAAAAATAATATCATCTACATAGATTTGAATCAAAAGAAAATTATTATTCAAAGATTTTATAAATAGTGTAGTATCAACTATTCCCTTTGAAAAACCGTTGTCAAGTAGAAAAGAGCTTAGACGATCGTACCAAGCACGAGGGGCTTGTTTCAAACCGTATAAGGCTTTCTTCCACTTGAAAACATAATCAGGATTTTTGAAATGAGTAAAACCTGGAGGTTCAGCTACATAAACTTCTTCTTTTATAAAGCTATTTAAAAATACGCTTTTAATATCCATTTAAAATAATTTGAAATTATAAAAACATGCAAATGCACATAACATGTGAATGGATTCTAATCTCGCAATTGGGGCATAAGTCTTATCGTAGTCGATATCTTCTTCTTGATTGTATCCTTGAGCTACGAGTCGAGCCTTATTACGAGTTACTAAACCATTCTCGTTCAGTTTGTTTCGGAATACCCAACGGGTGCCAATGACCGGATGATCAATGGACTTGGAAACAAGTTCCCAAACTTGATTCCGTTCGAATTGGTTTAATTCCTCTTGTATAGCATCTAACCAAAAATTATCACTATATACTTCTTTAATGTTTTTGGGTTCAAGCTGTGAGATAAAAGCAACACAGGAAGCTATATCTTTATTAGAGGAACGAGTACTTACACCCTTGGTAATCTCACCAATTACCAAGTCCTTTGGATGATCTGCCAAGAATCTCATCTCTTTTGACATATCCTCAGGATTGCTGGTTTCGGCTTCTGGTTCTGTATGTGATTTGCTTAAAGACTCAGCTGGTGCTTGGTGTGAAGGTTCTGTGTCATTGTGTGAAGGTTTTGCAGTAGCTGTACTTGGTGTACTTACGTCTTCATTATCGTTATCGATTGAATGTTGATTTAGTTCATCAATCTTGACATTAATTAATTCTTCAATGATCATGGTTCTCTTATTGAAGACTCTGTACCCTTTGCTCTTTGTCACATAACCTAAAAAGATACCTTCATCGTCCTTTTTATCAAATTTACTCAGGTTGTCTTTAGTATTAAGAATAAAGCATTTACAACCGAATATCTTGAAATATGAAATAGTGGGTGTTCTATCAAACCATAACTCATAGGGAGTCTTCTTCGATATAGGTCGAATCAGAACACTATTGAGAATATAGCACGCTGTATTGACAGCTTCAGCCCAAAAGTATCTAGGTAGACTAAACTGGTTCAACATTACTCTAGCCATTTCAGATAAAGTCCTGTTCTTACGTTCCTCAACTCCATTTTGTTGTGGATTCCTAGGGCAGAAAAACTCATGTAGATAACCGTGTGTGTCACAAAATTGCTTGAACTTTGTATTCTCAAATTCGTCGCCATGATCACTACGAATGCGAGTAATCATGAAACCTTTTTTATTCTGTACATTCTTACAAAAGGTGACGAATTTTGACAAAGCATCGTTCTTGTGTGCACGAAAATATACCCACATGTATCTAGAGAAGTCATCTACAATGACAAATGCATATAACTTACCACCTAGACTAACAATTCTACTAGGTCCAAATAAATCCATATGCAATAATTGTAGAGGTCTAGTGGTACTTACAACGTTCTTAGACTTAAAGACGGATCGGGTGGCTTTGTTCTTTTCACACTCGCTACATACCGTATACTTCTTGAAAGATATGTCCGGTAAGCCACGTACCAACTTCTTTATGGATAGTTTTGAAATTGTGTCCATGTTTGCATGACCGAGTCTCATATTCCATAGTTGACTCTCAATGCTCTTGGCCATCAAGCATCTACCTGCTTTGTTAGCATCTTCTAACTGATAGAAAATATATATTTTGTCTTCCTTAATACCTTCAAAGATAGTACTGCCAGTTGAGCTATCAACTATAGTATATTTATCTTTGACGAAGTTAATGCCATAACCGTGATCAGCTAAATGGCTTCTGCTGAGCAGATTATATTTTAACTCGGTAACTAGACAAATATCTTTAATCATAGGGTAGGGAGCCTTACCAATGTCACTGATACTAATTATGTACCCGCTCAAATTATTATCGAATGAGACATATCATTCTTTATTCTTCTTCGACAGTGTTGTAAATAATGATGCATCACCGGTCATGTGCCGTGAGCAACCGCTGTCGAGAATCCATTTGCTTCTAGCATGTGAAGGGCATCCCACATACAAAACAGTTTACAGATGGAACTCTTGGTACCCATTTCTTGTAGGGTCCTGACATGTTAGTCTTTGGTATCCATGCACAAACATTTAAATCTACTAACTTTTTGATTCTACATGCAGAGGATATATGACCAATGAGGCTACAATAATGACATTTTGCATGTTGAGTGTTGAAAGTTGTGTGAGGTGCATGATTGGTAGGTTTTGGTTTTCTAGTATAGAAAAAATGCATGACTATTAGTCTTCTTGGGCAGTGGTTTGGTATGGTTTGGTCTGACAGTATTTGGTTTGGGTGTGTTCCGATGATTCGGTAATTGACACATATTAAAATAGGAAGCAGCAACTTCAGGCCGTTTTCTTAAACTAATTTTTAACTTTTTGGAGGTATCATATAATCTAGTATAGTCAGATGTCAGTGTTTCCATTCTGACTTGTGCACACTGGAGACTCTTTCTCTCCTTAGATAGGTCTTCCTTTAGCTAGATGATAGTTTGGTCTTTTTCTTCGGATAACTTGGTAGTCTCGTGTAATAACAGCTTAATAGAAGAAAGCTCACCAGACTCAATAGAAGAAATATTATTTCTAATATCAGCTAGTTGGTCAGTAAGTCTTCCTATCTCACCTTTGTACTCTTTAAGTACCTTCTTAGAGGTTTCATATTTACTATGCAGTTTCCTGTAGTCATTTAACAGGTCACTGAAGGCCTCTTCTAGTTGCTCAAAGGTGAAATCATCATAAAGATCAAACAGAGGATTAGTTATTACCTGATCGCAAGCCATTAAGTATACATTTGCAGCGTCATCCAATTGTTCGTCTTCTGAGTTGCTGGCTTCGCTCTCATGCCATATGCTTGTATTGGCGTAATTACTTCCTTGATGTAGATCTCTTAAGGTAGCCTTTGTCATATTTGCTGCTTTTTCTTGTTAATGTTGATGTTGTTAGACAATATTTCTTCATATGTCCTTTCTTCTTACATCCGTAGCAAATAGGATCTTCCTCGTTGTTGTTGTTGTTGCTGTCTTTTATTCTTCTGTTGAATTTTATGAACTTCTTGAATTTTCTTACCAGAAGAGCTTGATTTTCAGAGTCAGAGTCGTTATCGTCAGAATCATCTTCGACAGTTCTTCTATGTTGAGCCTTGAAAGCGATCGACTTCTCTGACTTCTCCTTTGGTGTAGCATCTTCAAAGTCTTGAAGTTCCAACTCGTGAGTGAGTAGCTTACCCATGAGTGTTTCCAGAGATATTATTGGGAGGTCGTTTCCTTCAATGATTGTTGTAGCCTTTGGAATCCAGTTCTTCGTGAGAGCTCATAGAAGTTTGTGAATCTTCTCATGGTTACTGTATTCCTTGCCTAATGAAGACAAAGGATTTACAATATCCAGGAATCTCGTAAACATCTGAGTAACGGATTCATTTGGCTTCATCTTGAACTCCTCGTACACTTGAGTAAGTCTGTTGATCTTTGACTCCTTGACTTGCGTTATTCCTTCGTGGGTTACTTCGAGAAGTTTCCATACTTCATTCGATGTTGTACAAATCGACACCCTGTTAAACTCAGTTCTGTCTAAAGCACAAAATAAGGCGTTAATAGCACGTGCGTTAAGACTGGCCTTACCTTAGTATATTTATCATGGGGTTTATCAACT
This sequence comes from Iris pallida, assembly GCA_029216955.1. Taxonomy (NCBI): domain Eukaryota; kingdom Viridiplantae; phylum Streptophyta; class Magnoliopsida; order Asparagales; family Iridaceae; genus Iris; species Iris pallida. The sequence goes on along the minus strand of JANAVB010040419.1, from coordinate 5,530,625 downwards.
AAAACTTCCTCAACATTAATACGAGGAGGCTTTTTGTAGCCATCAATAACTATAAACCATAAGTCAAAATTAAGAGATTTTAAGAAGAAACTCATCCGTGTTTCTAATAAGTGTAGTTTGTGCCGTCAAACAGTGGAGGTCTGTTTGTGGCTTGGCCTTCACTTGTGAATTTCACAGTTGCCATGTGTTATACTATAATTTATATAGCAATTAAGAATAATTGAATATAACTGTAATTTTACCTTGCTTTACCTGTATAACCTGCTCTGATACCAATTATAGGAATGAAGTCGTAAATCAAAATACTCTAGAGGGGGGTGAATAGAGTAGGCAGTGGAATATTGCTAATTAAAAACTTGTTAGCAGTAAGATCACAGAATTAAATCAATAATTACAAAATAAAAACTGTAAAAGAAATGAGATTATAAGGCAAACGCAAACACATCGATGTATACTGGTTTCCCTATTGTGAGGACTAGTCCAGTCGGAAGATCTCTAGCTTCTAGTTGAATCCACTATTGAAAAATCCTGCAAGTTTTCATACGAAGTCCTTGCAACTTCTACAGACGCGAGCTTTGATACGAAGACTTCGACCAACTTCAATTTTGAAGAGTCTTTCTTCAATCAAGCCTCTGATTACAATTTCTATGAAATCTTCTAGATCGTACCGTACCGACAAATTGACTAGAGAATTGTAACTGGCTTGGGATTTGAAAATGAAAGCTTTTTAGAATTCTTTGGAAAGAAACGTAAGCTTAGAAGAGAAGAGATGAAAGTGAATGAGTGATTTAAAATGATCAAAATTTTTCTCTATTTATAGTTTTTTCAAAGGCAGAACTCTGGTAGAATTCGGGCATAACTCTATATAAAAATCTGCAACTGAATAGAGACCAAGTTTTTCAAATGTTCAAAAATCAAATGGTCACTAAGCGAACTCTGGCCGAACTTTAGCCGAACTCGGGCCGAGTTCTGTCAGGGTTGGTCAGGATTTTTCAAAAGTGATTTTTGGGCTTTTTAAAATCCTTCAGAAGCTTTTGTAAATAAGGGATGTTTTTCAAAAATATAGGTCATTTTTAAAAACGATTTTGGATAGCCTATTTGTCAGTACGACTCGGTGTACAATGTATTCCTAGACTCAATAAAAGTAAAAATTATATTGTATAAAGAAATACAGACTCGAGTGGCAAACATAGCTTCGGTCTTGAACTGAGTAGATATCCGATCTTGATCAGTGTCCAAAATGTCTTGAGTAAACATCTGAGTAGATCCATATATCGAGACAGAGTTTCATCAATTATTAAAATCAGTTTTGACCATGACCAATGGGCCAACAGTACCATCAACTCTTCATCAATGCTTCGAATACATTGATGATAATGGAGAAGTCCGGAAAGAAGTGGCTGACTTAATCCCTTCTGAGGCATCGAATCATATTAAACAGACTCCAAAATGTATAAAGAGGAATTCATGAAAGTCATGCTGGCGATGGATATCGAAGAAGACTGGAAAGAGAGTCCGGATGATATCTTAGTGGTTATAGTCAAGGGACGCACCTCTCGTCCTTTGTCTTCTCAGACACTGACTATCAATCTTTCTCCTTCTACTAAGCAACCTCCTGCTGGAAAAAAGGAACATGGGGAGATCACTTCTTCTGAGCCTCTTGTTATCGACCTTCGTTGTAACAAGCCTACTACTTCTCCTCCTCTTGTTATTAATCTTAGCAAGTTATTGGCTAAGGTTAAAAATATTATTGTAAATATTGATGCAAATATTAATAAAGTAGTATCTCCTTTGCAGTATATTGATATTAATCATTACACACAATATTATCTAGAAATTCTAAATAACTTCAAACCTCTGACCTTGGAGGCAATACAACCCCTCCGGAATGAAGTATCGTTAGAACCAGTACAAAATTCATTCTTTCTAATTCCCTCCCAGAAGAAGGATGAGCATCCTATCCTTTTTGGCATAGGACTGAATCAAAAGACTGCATTTGATAGCGATTCCAAAAACGAAAATAGCTGACGAATCCAACTACATCGTTATAGTCAGCAATCAAAAGAAATTATTCAGAAGATGGGGTACAACTTCAAATTCGGCCTCAACGGTGGTAAGGGAAGACGAACTCCTATTTGTATACCTACACCAAAAGGAAAGTCGTTACAATATTACAACAAAATAAAGCATGGTTAGGCAACGCTAATCCAATCATGACCCCAGATGTTTCTGAATCTGACAAAGAAGAACGTTCTAATTCTTCTGACTCTACTTCATGGGATTCAGACACTAGCATAAGGCACGTCCATCGAGTGACTCTATCTTCCAATATGGTGACCGCCGAGTTCTCAGAAGACGATGATTACTTTATCGAGACCCCCGAATCAGATCCTTGGGCTCAAAAGATGGATACTCAATGGAAGCTTTATTTCGAACAACGCGAGCCACCCACTAAGGATTAGTTAGTCCAGGTCGACGTTAGAGAGAAAACTTCTCCAAGGCCGATCTTTATCAGTAAAAGTCTTTATGAAGCAGATAAACAGGAACTGATCGAGCTCATTAGAGAATATATTGACGTATTCGTCTGGAGCTATGAAGACATGTCGGGATTAGATCCTCAGATTACCACTCATAAACTCAATATTCTGCCAAATACAAGGCCAGTCAAACAACAACAGCGATGATTCCGACCTAATATGATGGATGCCATAGAAGCTGAAGTCAAGAAGCTTATCGCTTGGGACTTTGTCAAAGAGAAAAAAACATCCAGACTGGGTGGCTAACGTCGTTCCAGTTATGAAGAAAACAGGGAAGGTTCGAGTCTCCATCGACTTTAGAGACTTTAATGAAGCTTGTCCCAAAGATGAGTTCCCTCTTCCGATCATTGATGTCATGATCGACAACACCTATGGGTTCGAACGAATGTCTTTCATGGACGGATGCTCCGGATATAATCAGATCAAGATGAATCCCAAAGATGAAAAGCATATATCTTTTCGTACTCCTCTTGGAGTTTACTGCTACACAGTCATGCCATTCGGTCTCAAAAATGCTGGTGCAACCTATCAGCGAGCTATGAGCACCATCTTTTGCGAGCATTTACAGAAGACAGTAGAATGCTATGTTAACGATATTGCTGTCAAAAGTCATCTAAAAGAAGATCACATCCGTGACTTAAGGATAATCTTTGATCTAATGTGCCAGCATCAGCTCAAGATGAATCCCACTAAGTCATTCCTGGGAGTCTTTAGTGGCAAATTTCTCGGATTCGTTATTACCTCTAAGGGTATACACGTTGACCCCGAGAAAGTCAAAGCCATCCAAGAGACGCATCCTCCACGCAACCTAAAAGAGCAAAAAGGATTCCAGGGACAGCTTGCGTACATCAGGAGATTCATCTCAAATCTCTTTGGATACTGCAGACCGTTCACTCAATTAATGAAGAAAGATGTGTCTTTCGTTTGGACTGACGAATGCCAGCAAGCCTTTGACGACATAAAACGATACCTGATGAACCCTCCAATCCTAGTTCCTCTAGTCACAGAAATACCATTCCTGATGTATGTCCAAGTAATAGATCACTCTCTGGGTGCCCTGCTAGACCAGAAGAACAAGAAAGGCCATGAGCAAGCAATTTACTATCTCAGTCGTACAATGATCGGTGCTGAACATCGATATAGCCCAGTAGAAAAAGAATGTCTAGCCTTGATATTTGCCGTTCAGAAAATATGACATTACATCATGGGTCTGACCATTCATGTCATCTCTAGAGTCAATCCTCTACGAGTCCTGATAAAGAAGCCCATTACACTCAACTTTAGACTTATTACTTGGGCTATATTATTAGCAAAATATGATATGGTCTATATCCGACAAAAGTCTGTTAAGGGTCAAGCCTTAGCTGACTTCTTAGCTGCTCATCAGATCCCTGAAACTTCTAAACTCTATAATAAAATTTCTGATGAAACCCTAAAATCTAACATGACTTCAGAAGGGATCCTTGCTTGGCGTCTATTCTTCGATGGTGCATCTAGAATTGGACCTAATGGTATAATTATCGCTGGAGTTGGAATCGTCCTCGTATCACCTGAAGGACTAGCTATTCAAAGAGCATACTCCCTGGACCAACCATGCTCTAACAACGCTGCTGAATACAATGTTGTACTCATCCGTCTCTATGGCTAAACAGTTGGATATCAAATATCTTGAAGTATATAGAGACTCTAAATTGATTGTCAATCAGGTTAGAGGTACGTATGAAGTTCGGCATCAAGATGTCATTCCATACCAGGAAGCAGCAGTCAAATTGGCCACATCATTCAAATATTTCTTTATTGAACATGTGCGCCGGGCATGCATGTCACGCCCCAGAACCAGAATACTGGCAAGTAGGAACGGACCAGGCCAGCTACGTATATCAGAGTACTCCAGTACTCCAAAATAACATATAAGTTGTATAGACATGGGGATTACTACTACAATCCAACAAGTAATCCTAGGTAAAGAATCCTAGATATCTCAATCACAAGCAAGTATGTAAAGTACAAGAAGTATGATGATAAGACATAAAATAGTAAAGCATCCAAACTATATATACATGGATGATCGTGAAGCTAGTAATACAAAATAAAGAACTAGGAAGAGTAATAGTCATACATGATAAGCTCTAGATATAGTCTAGAATAATGTAACTCATGTTTAGGCCCGTAGGCGAAATGTCAAGGTCCAAAACACAAGCTAAACACGTGCTAAGATGCTAAACGCCACAAAAGAATAATGTACATATCTAGTGGGAGAATGATATAGGAAACCCACTAAGGAATTTTAGTGCTCCGGGTGGTCACCATCGCGTAGATGGTATGAAAGATCCTTCGGGCTCCTCTATCAGATCTGGCCAAACAAAACCAGTGGGCTCAGACCCCCAATAGCAAGTACCACAAAGGAAGCCAAACAATCAACTAAAATGAGCAATAACTAACATAGCAACGGATAGAGACATAAATAAGTAAATACGGGTCGAGACTCGTGCAGTACCAATACACTTATCCAGATAATAGAAAAGACAATAAGCAAAGTAACATGGAGCATAGAGTAAATAATATGTGACATATTATAAATTATGGATATGTGAATCAACCGGAAGCATGTGAACATGTGAGATAAAGTGAGCAATGTAAGAGAAATAGTACATGTGAGCATGTAAGATAACTGAGACATGTGAGCATGTTAGATAAGTGGAATATGTGAGCATGTAAGATAACTGGGACGTGTGAGCATGTTAGATAACTGGGACATGTGAGCATGTAAGAACTATATTGAATAACAAATGATAAGATGACTTAGGAACTATTTCGGAACCAACTTTACAACCCGTAAACCAAACAAGGACCAGGGTTGTAACCCTTCTCCTAAACAGAACATAGTCTCTAATCATTTATCGGCAAAAGTAAAGCATAAACAATGATGTACTAAAATAAACAAATTCGGACACTGCTTAGACAAAACTAGACTAGACTGGACTCCATACAACAATCACGACCAAGCAATGAGTACGACTTTATACATAAGCTAACTAGGGTTATCACAATCCTAATTACTAACATATACAAGTTTAAAAAATTCGATCCAGTTACCTGCCCTGCAGACTACCCGACTGATCCAGGCCAAAAGAAAAATTAGTATAGCAGACACACCGCAGTAAGATACGTGTGTCTTAAGGAGGTTCTCCACTCGACGGTATGCTGGAAGAGTGCTCATCATGATAGATAGATCCAAATTCCATGTATATATATAAGACCGTGAAACAAGGGGTGCAGGTAACCTGGAAAGTCTCACCTCCCAATGATCGAGATAATCAAGCTAGTTGTATAGTTCCTAACATTTTCATTCAAGATTCCGGATGTGACATTCCGCAGAATCCATCCTAGATAAGAGACATACGAAACTAGACAATACAAGCAAAATTGTGCACTACAACACGACATGATAATATCAAGACAAGAGTGCGCTACGACGAGCCACTATCAAGGAGCTAGACATGTACTGGAATCAAAAGTGCACCATGACATGCCACTATTAAGCAAGCTAGGAAAAGGCATGTACAAGAGTGCACCACGACGGGTCACTATCTAGTAAGCAAAGAAGACATGTAATATAAGTACGCCACAATGGGCCACTATCTAGTAAGCAAAGAAGACATGGCAATAATTATCATAGCTTGTATGAAAGAATCGATAGGAAAGCCATATCATGACATGTGAGAAAGAATAAATAAAAAGTAAGTACATGATATAGAATAATAATTGAACATATACTAGTGTCAAGTGTGTATAGGGTGTACAATCATTCTCTAACTATACAAGGTCATCTAATCATGATAAGAATTTATTACAATCGAAGAAAATATTAAAAACGAAAAAATGGGCAAAAACAAACAAAAACAGCCTAACCGGATCATCCGACGGATTACCGGTGGATTTTTTGAAGTGTCACAGCAAGTTTTGTGGTACAAGTTTGGATTTCTCGACGGATGTTTGCGGATTTTTGACAAATTTTTTGAACCGTCACAAAAAGTTGATTTTTGAAAACTCAATACTTGTTTCGGCCATAAAAACTTCGTTTTAAACCGTAATTTGGTTTTTCAAAAGTCAAAATTGTAAGAAATTTAATTTCCTACAATATGGGAGTATTAGTTTTCACAAATTCAAATATTTGATAGATCAATACCTCAAAATATTCCAAAAATAGGTTCTGAGAAAACCGAAACGGGTTTCGATTTTCACCAAACTCAAAATCTATGTATACAAGCTAGGCGAGGGCCTCATATATGTATATGTGACCAAGATCCATGATGGTAACACTAGTATCACTCTTGATACCATGTTTTCTACTAAGTCAATATTGGATTTTAACAGAAAATTAAAACCTAGTTCTAACCAAATTTAGAAACATGCATATAGACGAGAATCATAAGGAAAACCTTTTTAACAAAATAAGTTTTGGACAATTCTAAGCATTTAATACCAAGGAAAAAAAATGTCAACAAAATAACATTGTTCAAGAATTTGGCAAGATATACTTGCGTAGGTCAAGTTCCAAGCCTAATTTTTTACTCCTCCTCCTAAGGGGTTAGACACCACACCCAAGGACTCAAGGCTAAGCTCTTGGCAAGCTCCAAGGGGGAGAGAAGAGAAGAAGAAATGAAAAGAGAGTGAAGAGAATAAAAAGAGTGAGGAGAGAGAATGTGTAAGGGTATATATAGAAGGGGAAATTAATTATGACCGTTGGAAAGTGATCCATGTCAAAATCTAAATCAATCCTAGCCATCCAAAGAAAATCAAGTATCCATTGGATAATGGGGTGCATCTACACTATTCACAAAAATATCTAAATACTATTCATCAAAATATCCAAAACACTATTTATGAAAATATTAGAAATATTATTCATGAAAATATTGAAAATACTATTCATAAAAATGTCTGAAATCAAAAATATCTAAAATATGGAAAATCTATCCAGGAGGTATGCCGTCGGTATACACTGGTATACTGGTGGTGTGCCGATTAAGGAGAAAATATGTTAGTTGGGAAAAATTTAAAACGTTCTGAAAACCAAAAAAATATGAAATATGATACAAAATAAGTATCCATATATAAATACCGATACTATGAGACGAGTCTCACAATGTAATACAAAAGCTAATGCACTTGCTAATCTAGCAGTACTATTAGCGATTCCTGTAAAAAGGCAATAGCTAATCGTCATCACTAATAGAGAATTATTTTGTGTCGAGAATAATTTGAATGTCAAATTTAGTAATTCAGTTAAAATGTTCATTACTAGTAAAGACTGGAGAGCACCCTTTATCGACTTCGTGGTAGATGACATCTTACCTGAAGATCCCAAAGAAGCTACGACAATTCGTCGACGATCGCTTCGATTATATTACAATCACTCCTCTAAAACACTCCATCGACGATCATTTGATGGTATGCTCCTACATTGTCTTATGGATGATGAAGCGAAACAGGTACTACGTAAAGCTCATGATGGTGTCTGTAGTGCACATCGGCCTGGTCCTAAACTACAGGATCGTATCCGACACATGGGATATTACTGGCCCACTATCATGACGGACACGATTGAATATGCAAAAAAATACAGAACTTGTCAAATCCATACAGATTTTATCCATCAACCATTAGAATTCCTGCATCCGACTACAACATCATGGTCATTTGAAGCTTGGGGAATAGATGTCATCGGTCCTATCAATCCGCCTTTATCTAGAGGACATCGGTTTATCCTAGCTATAGCTGATTATTTCTTAAAATAGGCAAAAGTTATACCTTTAGAAGAAGTCAAAACAAGTAGTGTTATCAGCTTCATCAAACACCATATGATCTACAGATTCGACGTTCCCAGACGAATCATCCATGAAAACGAACCTCAATTTGTCAGTCAGAAATTTACTAGATTCTGTGATGACAATTGAATCAACAATGTTTTTTCTACGGCATATAATCCTACAGCTAACTGTTTGGCAGAAGCTTTCAACAAAACGATCATCAAGCTTTATAGGAAGTTTATTTCTGCCAGTAAACATAACAGGAGCAAAAAGTTTAGAGAATATCTATAGGCATATCGTACTATCGTACGCACTACGATTGGATGTACACATTTCTCTTTGGTGTATGGATTTGAAGCTACCCTACCATTAGAAATCCAAATCCCTTCTCTAAGGATAGCTATCGCCAACGAACTCACACTAGACAACAATGATCGTCTTCGACTTCAGGAGCTTGAAGCACTTGATGAGAAGCGGCTACTAGCGCAACAGCACATTGAGATATACCAAGCCCGTATCTCAAAAGCCTTCAACCGTAAAGTCAAAGTACGAGCATTTCAAAAGGTGAGCTGGTCCTTACCGTCAGACGTACTATGACTATGACACACATGAGCAAGGACAAATTTGAACCAAAGTGGGAATGTCCCTACGTTATAAATGAAGTTTTTTCAAATGGAGCTTATCAACTAACCGGGATAGATCGCCAAATCGTTATGATGCCTATCAATAGCAAATTCTTGAAGAAATACCATGTTTGAAAAGGTGTACAATGTACCTACTTCAAATCATCAAAAATCTCCAGTGGAGTCTACCCAAATCTTATTACTACATCACAAACATCATCTTTTAAAATTTAGCTGTTTTAAAAAGATATTTTATTCCTGAGTTCCAGTTGACTTAAGGATAATCAATAGATATATTAATTTATGTCCGTATTATCTCTGAATTCTATTGTCTGCATCAATGACTTGTCATATTCCCATTACCTCTGATAACGTCGTTTCAGAAATGACGATATCTCAAAATTATATTCTGCCATGTCCATATTACCTCTGAACATATATAATAAGTATTGTTATTTTCAAGATATTTGTCACTTATAGTACCTCTGAACATATTTTTTACTTCTATTTATTACTTGTGTCTCAAATTGATACATAATAAGTAATAGAGCTACAAAAATTAGCAACTTTCATTCATTCTATGCAAATATAAAACATTATTACATTTGCATCAAAATGTTCAAAATAGAAAGTTATTTCATCCTAATAACTTCATCTTGAAGGCTGGGTACTAAGATCAGTAATCAGCTTCTTCAAAGATTCAGCTCGCTCTACTCTAGAGTCAATTACCTTTCTCCTGGCTAGATCTCTCCTAGTCTCTGACTGCAAAGGTTGCATTGATGTCACTTGACGTTCTATTTCTGTACCCTGAATCTGGAGAAAGTTATTCCGTTGCCTGATCAGATCATCCAGACGACTAGAGGCAACTTGATGCAATTCAAGCACTTCTTCCTTACGCTTCTTGGCTGCTGTGATCGCCTCACAAAGCTTGGCCATTTCAGCTTTCAGCTCTTGAAGGCGAGCTTGACCCTCAGCTGCTTCTTTCTCTTTCTCCGCTGCCCAAGTCTTGTAGCATTCAACGGAAGAGGTAGCCTTAGCAATGCTTGTTTCCATTTCTCCATATTGTACCGAGAAAGCAACTAAAGAAGTGTTCATGGCAACTTGTCTTTCTTCATATTTGCGAGCTATTACCTCCTACTTTGCATCTAGTAGTCTCTGTATATCGCCTATTGTCAGATTTTGATAAGATTTTATAGGGTCTTCAAGCAAATCCAGGATGTGCTCCAAGAAGTTGACCCTTTCAGTATCTCCAAGAGCAAGGTAAGATCTTCCCCTAACCCCTCCAATACATTCTCCTTCAGTTATAGGCTGTAACCACTTCTACTTGGTTTTCACCTCATAAACCCAACAACACAGAATTTTGGAAGTCTGAATTCAGAGTTGTGGGGACTAGTGAGTCGTATTTCTCTAAGAAATTTGAGGTAATATCCCACAAATTACTTCATATTATTAATCTACCATGTATTCCCCTTAGATTCATGTATGTAACTCAAGTTGGTTATGGTGTTTTTCCACTTTGAAGGCCGTCCAATTTCGGTGCGACGTCGTTGAATTCAGCGCCTTTGATTCCCTAGCATTTCTATGAATCAAAACTTAGGTAACAACATATTTGTCCATTCCTTTAGGTAGAAACCATATATTAACAAGTTAAAATGTTAAAATGTTGTTTTAATTGAACAAATGCACACATTTTTGTAAATTCCAGAATCAGTCTTTTGTTGCTGTGAACCATTACACCCCCTTTTTGTATCATTTTATTCATAAAACCCACATGGAACGAGAACATATGTTTTCCCTTTGTTTTTCTAAATTTTTACTATATAGTGTTTTGGAAAATATTGACGTTAATGTCACATTTTGACATCTCATTCACTAATTCTAGAATCTGTAATGTACTGCTGTGAACTGTATTACACCTCCTCTTAGTAACATGTTGTTCAAAAACCCACATTTTGTCCCCTTTATTGTCCTAAATTTTCTTTATCTAGTTTTTTGGAAAATATTGATGATAATGTCACTTTTAGAAACCCTGTTCTCTGATTCCAGAATTGGCACACTGAGATTGTACGCAGCATTTTATGTGTGAATTTTCATGTACTTGACCTAAACCTATATGATTCTGACCCTAACACAATTCTCCATAAACCCAAATAATTTTTCTAGGGTATTTCCTTATATTTATAGGTTTGACGTCATGTTTTAGTACGACGAAAAGCTAATTTCAGAATTCACATTTAGGGTTCAGACCATGTTTAGCCTAACTTTTTCTCATGCTATATAGTCAAACCTATGTCAAACTTTAGGCACATATTTAGCACTCAAATCCTTATTAGAAAACCTACTTTTATCACGTAGGGTATGTCCTAGAATAAATGTACTTGACACATAGGTTCGACTTGCAGGTTTGGGCTAGAGTCGCGCTTTTCACCCATATGCAGTAAGTCAACCTTTGCGATTGTACAATTATTAGTTTGGGACTTATAGATAACCTTAGGGAGTGTTAGAATGATCGACTAATAGGTTAGTAAGCTATAGGAATGTTCACACAAAGGGTATTTATGTCAATTGACAAGTCGTAGTAATAGTTAACCATTATTCTAAACTAGATCACGGTGAAGCCTTAATTTTTGAACCCAATTTATGTGTGTGACTTTTGATTGGTTGTTTTGGATTATGGTAGATTCTTGTTGACTGTAGTAACTGTAGTTCGTGCCTAGACTTGGATACAACTTTTTAAACTTTCAGTTGCAGCACAAATTGGACAAAACTCCATGGAAGTATACCTTGCCAATATGTACAGTTTATTTATACATGCTTATTTCTATTGTTTCTTTTCCTATTATCAGTTTATATACTTAGTTTACTTGTCTATGAACTTCGTACATGTTGCATGACTCGTACTTATTTTGTACATCACATGTAAGAATCATCGTAGTGAGTGCGATCTTGACTTGTGTAGCTCCCCTTCCAGAAAAATTTTGAAATATTTTTTTATATAATTTATTTGTTTTAAATGGTGATTTTAAATTTGTTTTTATAAATAATTATTTAGTTAATTATTACGGTAGATGACTTTAGGCCGTAGTTGAGTTTTGAAGTACCAGACGACTAGGAATCATGACACGGATAGTGCAACGGCGTGCCTTGACCAGTGTATTAGCCATGCCAAGGGAGATCCAGCCATAAGTGTGTCCTAACTAGAAAAATCAGGCCAAGTTGCGACTTAACCCCTATAAGTGGCTTATTTATTTATTAATCAATTTATTGATTTGTAGAAGACCCGGTTGTACCAAAATATTCCTGACTTGACCCGAACCAAATCCAAACCATGTAGACATATAGAGCAACCAAAAATGTCCATGTAGGTGTGCATTATTATACAAGTAAATGTTTCGTATTTTATTTAGTGGACTAGTAAATATGTTGCGACACATTGATTATATAAATGTACATATATAATATGTGTTATTGATATTAAATTTTTAATTATTTTATAATAGGATAAATATTCTTTTATGATGTATTTCTAGATTGCTAGGATCTTATACTATATATGTGTGTATGTATATATAAATATATATTATATGTGTGTTTTTGTGTATATCTATATATATATATATATATATATATATATATATATATATATATATATATATATATATATATATAAATATATATATATATATATATATATATATATATATATATATATATATATATATATATATATATATAATATAAAAAATATATATATATATATATATATATATATATAATATAAATGTGTGTATTTGTATGTATATATAAATATTATATATGTGTACATATATATATGACATTTGTGTGTACATATATGTATATATAAATATATATATATATATATATATATATATATATATATATATATATATATATATATATATATATATATTTATATAATATATATGTAAATGTGTATTTATATATAAAAATATATTATACATATGTATATGTGGGTATATATATATATATATATATATATATATATATATATATATATATATATATATATATGTATATATAAGTACAAAAGCATTTATGTATATTAATTATTTATGTATAAATATATATTATATATTTATGTATATGTGTGTGTATATATATATATATATATATATATATATATATATATATATATATATATATATATATATATATATATGTATATATATGTAGGTATTTAACTATTTATGTATGTGTGTGTATATATATACACTAATATACCGAACAGCCCGGCCAGCCCAATATCAGCAGAACCCAGCACACTTAATCCTAATCTAGCAAAGCCAGCCCACTCGGCACAGGCCCATATTTCTAGCCCAGTGCAACTGAGAACAGCTCGAGCCCAAGCTGCTAATAATCGTACAGTGTAACACGAGAGGAACCCCTCTCATCCGATAAAACTCGATCTCCCCATATATGCATATATAGATCAGAGGAACTCGAAACCTCAGAAAACCCTAAAACCTATCGCGCCTCTCCCCTGTGAGCGTGCAAACGACGCCGAGGACTGGCCGGGGGTCGAATGTCGGTCGGCGAAAGGCCGGAAATCAACAACAACAGTAACATGCAGTCTGCGCCGAAGCAACTTCGCAGCAGGTCTACGCGATGCTCACTCGACCAATTTTTAATCCGATTCTTCGTGTAAGATCTTAACCTATACGACTTTGCTTCCCTTCAAGTAGAAAGTTTTATTTCGCTGTGTACGCGATGAGAATCGAGGCCAAAGTGGCCGAAAAAACCTGTTTAAAATAGGACAGAAACCCAGTTCTAACGTAGGTTTTAGAAGGCATATATCTTCTAATCTGGATCGATTCTTCAAAATCTAGTTAAACCTATTTGAAGACAACCTGTAGGGCATCAGAATGCTGTTTATAAATTTTTATTTCATCCATTATACAATAAGATAAACTTTATTGAAGTTCAAGAAAAACCAATTTTAAAACTGTCTAAAAATCTAGAAATTCTTCCGATCCAACGTGCGTCCCGCCAATCTGGACGACGTGGTCGCAAATCGAAGGCATCAAAAGGTGCATAACGGCTTCGTGGTCATGTGGTATTTGACGGAATTCAAATTGGTCGCGTGTGCGCGACGAATTTGATGCATATCCGTCGAAATTCATCGTATCGGCCTCTGTGCAAGTTTTCTAATTACTTTGTTGTAACCTCCGTTAATTGAATTCTTGGATATTTTCGAAAATTTTTATTTTTATTTTATTCGTATTTTTTTTCAAAACTTCAAATTTTCTTAATCTCGAAGAGCGTACAATTTCTAATTTTTGGGAAAACAAATTGACCGTAATTGCTATTGGTCCTTGTTGGGTTTGGTTTACTATTTTTTTTGGGATTTTGTCCTATTGGAATTTTCATGTCGTTTTCTTGGATCAATAAGTTTAATTATTGTTCTATATGGAAAACGGTTATTGAAATTCAAAATTCAAAATATATTATTTAGTAACTAAATGATTGTTATATATATTTAAATAGTTAGTGAATAAATTATTATTATTTATGTCTTTAAAAATCTCGGCTAAATTATAATTAGCCATTTATCAAATTGGTATTAACTAGTAATTTAATAATAATTTATAACTAATATTTATTTAGTACTAATTAATTGGCAGATAGTAAATGTTAGTGGTTAGCAGTTAGTATGTTAGTTTCCACTAATTATTCCTAATTTCTATTATATTGTACATTTTTAGGGTTTTTTTCCCCCCATATTTCCTATAAATATCACATTTCCCAAACCCTAATTTTTCTACACACATCCCTAGGCATTTCTAGCAGCCACTCCCATTTCCTTCCTGGTCCCAATCCAGCCGCCACCCCTGCCAACAATCCCGGCCACCCTCCTGCGTCTTCGGCCATCGCCGGAGATCCACGACATTGTCGAGCCACCCTCTGGCCGACGTCCCCCGCCACCGCCGTCATCACCAGCCACCAGAACCGCCGTCGCCACTCTGTGGCCGGCGTCCCCGCCATCAAACCTATCCTCACTGCCACCGCCCCCATCAGATCCACAACCAGCCACCAGATCCACCACCCCGTTACCACCATCACAACCCTTCGCCACCACCGCACCACCGCGGGTGTCCCCCTCTTGTCGTCACCACCGAGAAACCTCCGCCACCACCATCACAAACCAAACCACCACAGCCACCACAGAAATAGACCACTGCCACCATCAAAGACAGAGAAGGGGGGAGGTGACTTACCTCGCCTGACCGTGCCGGTGGTCTACCTCTGCTCGCGTCGCCGCGCGAGTCGCCATCCGCGCCGGCAGCAGATCTCCGCTGGAGCCGACCTCCAGATCCGTGCCGTAACTCTGTCCGGGCCGAGCTCGCGTCGTCGCGTGAGCTCTCCATCCGCCGCACCTAGCCGTGACCGGAGCTGTCGACTTCCGTCCGGAGTCCTCCGCCGACCGCTCCGTCGGTGCGACCCTCCGTCGACCTCCACGTGAGCCCCCGATTCGAAACCCCCCTTCTTCCTTCTATAGAGTTTGGGGGAGACAGAGCCCCCCCCTCTCTGTTATAAATACGTATTATATATATTATATATATTAGTTTATATATATTAGTATAATAGTTGATATATAATATTATAATATATATTAGTTTATAAATAATGTATACTAGTTATAAATTAATGTATATTTGTTTTTATATATGTATATTAGTTTGAGTATTAATGTATATTGTATATATATTAGTTTATGATTATTATATATTACTTTATAAAATTGTTAATATAATATTTGTATAATTGTTTAATAAATGTATATTAGTTTATATAATTAATGTATATTAATGTATAGTAGTTTATATAATTAATGTATATTAATGTATATTAGTTTTATATAATTAATGTATATTAATGTATATTTAGTTTATATGTATATTGTAATAATGGTGGAATTAATTTGGTATCTATAGTTATTTCTCATTATTATTATTAAAGGTATTATTTGTACCTTGCTACTAATATTATTAATGTTATCAATTAATTTATTGATTTACAAGTAGAGAATTAATAAATGGTTTTAGCCTAAAGGTTTTACTATATTAAAATATTCTTTCCAAGTGTGGTCTATTAAGTTTTTGACCAAATTCATAATTGACAAAATAGGAATATTAGTACAGAAATGATTTTCTGGATTTTGAAATATTATCTAAAATATGTTGATTAATACAGATATAGTTTTTAACATTATAAGGATTTCCAAATATTTATTATATTTATTTATTATATTTTTCTGAAATCGTAAATCGTGATTAGGATAGTCATTTTCTATTCTTGATTTGATTAGTGTACCAAACCCTGATTTTAGACTTTTATATACCAAACTAGGCTATTTGGACTACTCTGGACTCATTGGGACTGCCCGTGTCGTCGTCTGGGACCCTCTGTAGAGCATAGCAGTGTACCTACGTCGTGTCGACACGTTCGTATCGCGCACGTCGACTCCAACCATTCGAGGCGAGTACATTCTCTGATCTTTTCATACCTGTCTGGATTATATTCTTGCTCTAGATTACTCTACTTGATGCTGACACGTATCTTCACGGATTAATACTATATGGATCCCTTCCTGAGATATTATCCCTCTACGGGTGCATCGGGTATTTCATGTTCATGTACTTTATCATGTGCATCAGGTACTCCTTGTACTCATACTAGTTCATGTTTTTACATGTTCTCATGTGCTTCACGTGCTTATCATGTGCTTCATGTACTACTCATTTCATGAGTCCACGTATCTTAGCTGTATTCATGTGCTTATGACATAACTTGAACGGATCCTTGTGTATTGATTGGGGCAGGGTTAGTAGAATTGGTTTTGTGATCACTATCTCCAGTAGCTGTATTCATGTGCCTCCTTATTTATATTTATGTGCCCCCAAGCCGTTTACATAACCATTATGCTCTAAATCACGTAGCCACTTACAGTCTCTACTATCATGTATTTACTTTCAGTTACAAAATATCTCCTGTTTACTCGTACTTCCTATTCAGCACTTTCTGTATTTTACTCTATTGCATGATTTATACTCCTAACCTGCTATGAACTGTTTTAGAGATATGTGCTCATTTTCTTCCTGACTGGACCTGTTGAAAATTTTACAGATAGCTTGGAGGTTACTTGCTATCCTAGAGGAGACACAGTAGAGGTCGGAGTAGGTAGCTAGAGTTTCTCATTTCATTTTTCAGTTGTCTTGAGTTGTATTTATTTTATGGATTACTGTATCGAGATTTGAGATGTTTTTGGTTGTGTATCTTAGACACTTAGACTTCTATCTGATGTATCTTTTTGTGATTTCATGTTTTATCTATCTTCCATTATACTCTACCCTAGATGTGATTGAGTTTACATTCAGCTATGTCACCCCATTCGGAGAGTATAAACTACTTAGCATTATATTGTTAGATGTTGTGACCTAGGACAGCGTTCTACCGTCGACACTGCGGCGTAGGCTAGACGTACCCACGTCTCGCGCCCTAACTCTAGGGTACGGGTCGTGACACATTTTTAGTGGTGGCCCATGCAGGTCGAGTTTGTGTAGTGGTATTCGAACTAGAGTACCACTACAGCCTGCAGTTGGATTAGGATATATTTTGAAGGTACTCAATCACAGTTAGGATCCCTTGAGAGATTCCTGGGACGACCCTTGGGAATCTTATTTTAACTTCAATTTGAAACTCTTTTTCCTTGATTTAATTTATCTTTATTTTCTGTTGTTAAATTTAATTTTGATGGATTATTGTTGAATTTGAGTTTGTTTGATGGATTTTGTTCATTTTTGAATCTTGATGTTCGTTGGTAAATTTGATTTTTGAGTATCCATTGTTGATTTAATTTAAATTTTTATCAAGATGAAATTATATGGGCTAGGTCATCTAAGTTTTGGAATCTAGTCTTCTATAGTCACATTAGCCAGCATGGTGAGGACATATAGTCTGATTTTGGATATATTTTTCGGATGTGGGAATTTAAGATTTTCGCAGCCAAGCTAGCGGCATCGCAAAAATGTTAAATACCATGATTCTAGATGTATGTGCCTTAGTCGAGGACTCTGTGATTATCGTTGCCTTGCTTACTAGTATGACGAGGATTTAGAGTACCATGATTTTGGATATACGCATATGATTATCAGATTGTACCTTAAAAACTTTGAACATGTTTTCTCTACTTTTGTTCAGTCTTTCAGAAAAAGAATTATTTGTTGTTTTGTTTTGCTTCTCATTATTTAACTTAGGAGTAGGAGTAGGAGTAGGAGTAGCTTTAGCCGTTATTATAACCCTTTGTGCGACTTTTGCTATTCTTCGTAATACAATGAATCAATAATTTTGCTAGGCCTTATTTTGGATTTGATATTACTGCTCTGGCTTCAAAATGGGTTCTGCTTTTAAAACGGATATGCAGAACAGATTCTATTATCATTCTTTTTCTGCCAATATTTTTATTACCATCATTCCTTGTCTCATATAACTGTCCTGATTATATCAATTCCGTCTCGTATCACATTCTGTCAGCTGTATTTGAACCCCTAAATCTTTATATCGTTTTTGTCTGAGAAATTTTGAGGAAGTGACGTGAATCATCTAGGTCAAAAATGACGTAATTGGTTATCATATGATGATTTTGTAGGAATCAAATGTTGGAAGTCAAATATGGAAATTTTGAAATGGAGATGTGGTAAAGGTTTAAAAAGAAATCGAGGGATATATGTTATCAATTTAGAACACAATCACAGAAAGTTAGTTATGAATAATTCATGGATGTATTTCAAAACTAATGAAGATATTCAAGGTCAACCTAGTTTTGAGAACTTAGAAAATCTTGGTTATTGATTCTGGGGAAACTTTTACTCTGAGGCTATATAGAAAATAAGAAATAGAAAAGAGAATTTTTGGTATTCAATGATTATGCAAAATTGAAATAGACATTGTAAGAGGGTGATTAGAGACAGAGAGAACACAAGGATTTTAAGCTATAGGAATTATTTTTGATGATTGGGAAAATTATAGAATTCAAAAAGGATAATACTGAAGGTGAACGTTGAAGAAATACGAAGGTTGATTTATAAATAAAAATAAATTTTGTATGACATGGTGGTATTGGAGTTGAGTAAATAGGAGACTTGATTTAAACAAGTCCAAGGATTTCATAAACTGGAGTTAGAGGGTTCGGATCTAATTTAGAACGAGGTGAAAGAAATTAAAATTTTGATTAAATGAATACGTGATGATTCCTAAATAAGTTGGGTATGTTTCATGGGAAATGTTTTAAAAGTTTGGAATTTTTGTCTATGGTGATCATGGTAAAGGTTAGATGACTGAGGATTATAAAATTTCGATGATAGTTATATAACGGTTGATTTTCATATTGGGACTTGTGAGATAAAAATATGATTTGGCAAATGATAAACTTGATGGTATTAGAGGGACATGATTAACTTGACTTCTTATGAAATTTTTCCTTGTTCCCTAAAATGTTACAATATCATTGAATCCAGCTCCCTTAATCACGACCAAATCGACTTCGATTATCTTTTCTTATCATATTGATATCTTGGGTTGTACTCAATTGAATTAAAATTTGATTGTGACCTGAATCTCCATCCTTGTATTCTTGTGCTCAAACTTCGATGACATTGTCCTCCATATTGCCCAAATCTTGGTTTCCAAAATTGATCAACTTAGATCGTGTCGCGACTAATTTTTTTAATATTATTGTGGTTGGATTGCAATGCTATTAACATTCGTTCCTTAAACTTTTGATTTTGATTTTTCTTGAATAGTACCCTTTATCGTACCAGTAGTATTGACCCTTGACCGTACTCAATTTATTGAATTCCATCGTGACTTAGATCTCTATCATATGTTGCTCGTGCTCAAAAATCTCGATTTCAACTTTTCGAACCTAAATTCAAATATTGATTAGCCTATTCTTCATCGTGTCAATATTTTAATTTTGATCGTAATCGAACTTCGATACCAATATCACTTGTGCCTAAACTCTGATTTATTCTTGAAACGACTAAGTTATGTTCCAATTTCGTTTTTATCTTGTTTGGATTTTTGCACTCGTGCCTAAAATATTTTTTGACCATGATTTGATTTTCTAATATCATCTAAAATTCTCATGATTGTTCGTGCCTGAATGACATGGCATGACGAGACGACTATGAAATCCATGGTCGTGATTCTTAAAATCATGACTATCGTACCGATTTTTGCCTCTAAATCGTGCTTGAAAATTTTTGTCCTTGATTGCGACTACCCGATTTGATTATCATAAAATTGAGTGATCATATCGAAAATAATTTTTTTTTATTGTGCCTAAAATCTTGATCTTCGATCACGACTATATGTGAACTTAGTCGTGTCCGAACTTGATTTTGATCATATCTGAACAAATTCTCTGTTAATGCCTAGATTTCAATTCTCTAACTGCTCGTGCTATGAGTTCATTCCTGAATCATACCTAGATTTTATTTTGGGTAACTTATCCTTGATCGCGCCAAGGTGACTTAAATCATTTTCAAATTTCTAATCACGACCGAGCCCTGATTCATGACTTAATTAATCTTGTCCAATAGATTTTGATCGTGCCTATAAGACTTTAATTTTGTATCTTGATTGTGCCAAAATTTTATCCTTGGTCATACCAGGTCTTGATTTTGATCGTGCTTGTGTGACTCTAACTCCGACCTTATCAAGCCTAGATTCGGTTGGACGTACTATACTCAGATTTGACCCTACCATATCATAACCAAAACAACAATTTGCTATTTTAGTCGCGACTCGAGTCGTGCCAAAGATACTTAATCTTCGTTCTAAAATCGTGCCTAGTTGATTCGACCATACCATAATTCTATCGTGCCAAATCAATAGCCGTGCCTAAACAATTTCGAGTTGATTATCGTGATCGTGCCAACTCGTCGTTCTTTGCTCGTGCCTGCCATACCGCCTAAAATTTCTATCATGTTTTAACTCCCTGGCCAAGCTTTAATTTCGAGGACGAAATTTCTTTAAGGAGGGTAGATTTGTAACCTCCGCTAATTGAATTCTTGGATTTTTTTGAAAATTTATATTTATATTTTATTCGTATTTTTTTCAAAACTTTGAATTTTCTAAATCTCGAAGAGCGTGCAACTTCTAATTTTTGGGAAAACAAATTGACCGTGATTGCTATCGGTCCTTGTTGGCTTTGGTTTACTATTTTTTTAGCGATTTTGTCCTATTGGAATTTTCATGTCGTTTTCTTGGATCAATAAGTTTAATTATTGTTCTATATAGAAAACGGTTATTGAATTTCAACATTCAAAATATATTATTTAGTAACTAAATGATTGTTATATATATTTAAATAGTTAGTGAATAAATTATTATTATTTGTCTTTAAAAATCTCGGCTAAATTATAATTAGCCATTTATCAAATTGGTATTAACTAGTAATTTAATTACTAATTTATAACTAATATTTATTTTAGAACTAATTAATTGGCAGATAGTAAATGTTAGTGGTTAGCAGTTAGTATGTTAGTTTCCACTAATTATTCCTAATTTCTATTACATTGTACGTTTTTAGGGTTTTTCCCCCTACATTTCCTATAAATATCACATTTCCCAAACCCTAATTTTTCTACACACATCCCTAGGCATTTCTAGCAGCCACTCCCATTTCCTTCCAGGTCCCAATCCAGCCGCCACCCCTGCCAACAATCCCGGCCACCCTCCTGCGTCTCCAGCCATCGTCGGAGATCCACGACGTCGTCGAGCCACCCTCTGGCCGACGTCCCCCGCCACCGCCGTCATCACCAGCCACCAGAACCGCCGCCGCCACTCTGTGGCCGGCGTCCCCGCCATCAAACCCATCCTCACCGCCACCGCCCCCATCAGATCCACAACCAGCCACCAGATCCACCACCCCGTTACCACCATCATAACCCTTCGCCACCACCGCACCACCGCGGGTGTTCCCCTCCTGTCGTCACCATCGAGAAACACTCCGCCACCACCATCACAAACCAAACCACCACAGCCACCACAGAAATAGACCACCGCAACCATCAAAGACAGGAAAGGGGGGAGGCGACTTACCTAGCCTGACCGCGCCGGTGGTCCACCTCCGCTCTTGTCGTCGCATGAGTCTCCATCCGCGCCGGTAGCAGATCTTCGCCGGAGCCGACCTCCAGATCCGTGCCGTAACTCCGCCCTGGCCGAGCTCGCGCCGCCGCGCGAGCTCTCCGTCCGCCGCACCTAGCCGTTCGAGTTCGGCTCCTCCGCTAACTGGCGCAACCCGCGCTCGAGCCCTGACCGGAGCTGTCGACTTCCGTCCGGAGTCCTCCGCCGGCCGCTCCGTCGGTGCGACCCTCCGCCGACCTCCACTTGAGCCTCCGATTCGAAACCCCCCCTTTTCTTCCTTCTGTTGAGTTTGGGGGAGACAGAGCCCCCCCTCTCTGTTATAAATACGTATTATATATATTATATATATATTAGTTTATATATATTAGTATAATAGTTGATATATAATAGTATAGTATATATTAGTTTATAAATAATGTATACTAGTTATAAATTAATGTATATTTGTTTTTATATATGTATATTAGTTTAAGTATTAATGTAAATTGTATATATATTAGTTTATGATTATTATATATTAGTTTATAAAATTGTTAATATAATATTTGTATAATTGTTTAATAAATGTATATTAGTTTATATAATTAATGTATATTAATGTATATTAGTTTATATAATTAATGTATATTAATGTATATTAGTTTTATATAATTAATGTATATTAATGTATATTAGTTTTATATAATAAATGTCTGTTAGTTTATATGTATATTGTAATAATGGTGGAATTAATTTGGTATCTATAGTTATTTCTCATTATTATTATTAAAGGTATTATTTGTACCTCGTTACTAATATTATTAATGTTATCAATTAATTTATTGATTTACAAGTAGAGAATTAATAAATGGTTTTAGTCTAAAGGTTTTATTATATTAAAACATTCTTTCCAAGTGTGGTTTATTAAGTTTTTGACCAAATTCATAATTGACAAAATAGGAATATTAGTGCAGAAATGATTTTCTGGATTTTGAAATATTATCTAAAATATGTTGATTAATACAGATATAGTTTTTAACATTATGAGGATTTCCAAATATTTATTATATTTATTTATTATATTTTTCTGAAATCGTAAATCGTGATTAGGATAGTTATTTTCTATTCTTGATTTGATTAGTGTACCAAACCCTGATTTTAGACTTTTATATACCAAACTAGGCTATTTGGACTACTCTGGACTCATTGGGACTGCCCGTGTCGTCGTCTGGGACCCTCTGTAGAGCATAGCAGTGTACCTACGTCGTGTCGACACGTTCGTGTCGCGTACGTCGACTCCAACCATTCGAGGCGAGTACATTCTCTGATCTTTTCATACCTGTCTGGATTATATTCTTGCTCTAGATTACTCTACTTGATGCTGACACGTATCTTCACGAATTAATACTATATGGATCCCTTCCTGAAATGTTATTCCTCTACGGGTGCATCGGGTATTTCATGTGCATGTACTTTATCATGTGCATCAGGTACTCCTTGTACTCGTACTAGTTCATGTTTTTATATGTTCTCATGTGCTTCATGTGCTTATCATATGCTTTATGTACTACTCATTTCATAAGTTCACGTATCTTAGCTATATTCATGTGCTTATGACATAACTTGAACGGATCCTTGTGTATTGATTGGGGCGGGGTGAGTAGAATTGGTTTTGTGATCACTATCCCAGTAGCTGTATTCATGTGCCTCCTTATTTGTATTCATGTGCCCCCAAACCGTTTACATAACCATTGTGCTCTAAATCACGTAGCCACTTACAGTCTCTACTATCATGTATTTACTTTCAGTTACAAAATATCTCCTGTTTACTCGTACTTCCTATTCAGCACTTCCTGTATTTTACTCTATTGCATGATTTATACTCCTAACCTGCTATGAACTGTTTTATAGATATGTGCTCGTTCCCGTCCTGACTGGACCTGTTAAAAATTTTACAGATAGCTTGGAGGTTACTTGCTAGCCTAGAGGAGACACAGTAGAGGTCGGAGTAGGTAGCTAGAGTTTCTCATTTCATTTTTCAGTTGTCTTGAGTTGTATTTATTTTATGGATTACTGTATCGAGTTTTGAGATGTTTCTGGGTTGTGTATCTTAGACACTTAGACTTCTATCTGATGTATCTTTTTGTGGATTTCATGTTTTATCTATCTTCTATTGTACTCTACCCTAGATGTAATTGAGTTTATATTTTGCTATGTCACCCCATTCGGGGAGTATAAACTGCTTAGCATTATATTGTTAGATGTTGTGACCTAGGACAGCGTTCTACCGCCGACACTACGGCGTAGGCTAGATATACCCACGTCTCGTGCCCTAACTCTAGGGCGCGGGTCGTGACATATTTTTAGTGGTGGCCCATGCAGGTCGAGTTTGTGTAGTGGTATTCGAACTAGAGTACCACTACAGCCTGCAGTAGGATTAGGATATATTTTGAAGGTACTCAATCACAGTTAGGATCCCTTGAGAGATTTCTGGGACGACCCTTGGGAATCTTATTTTAACTTCGATTTGAAACTCTTTTTCCTTGATTTGATTAATCTTTATTTTCTGTTGTTGAATTTGATTTTGATGGATTATTGTTGAATTTGAGTTTGTATGATGGATTTTGTTCATTTTTGAATCTTGATGTTCGTTGGTAAATTTGATTTTTTAGTATCCATTGTTAATTTAATTTAAATTTTTGTCAAGATGAAATTATATGGGCTAGGTCATCTAAGTTTTGGAATCTAGTCTTCTATAGTCACATTAGCCAGCATGGTGAGGACATATAGTCTGATTTTGGATATATTTCTCGGGTATGGGAATTTAAGATTTTTGCAGCCAAGCTAGCGGCATCGCGAAAATGTTAAATACCATGATTCTAGATGTATGTGCCTTAGTCAAGGACTCTGTGATTATCGTAGCCTTGCTTACTAGTATGACGAGGATTTAGAGTACCATAATTTTGGATAGACGCATATGATTATCAGATTGTACCTTAAAAACTTTGAACATGTTTTCTCTACTCTTGTTCAGTCTTTCAGAAAAAGATTTATTGGTTGTTTTGTTTTGCTTCTCATTATTTAACTTAGGAGTAAGAGTAGGAGTAGGAGTAGCTTTAGTTGTTATTATAACCCTTTGTGCGACTTTTGCTATTCTTCATAATACAATGAATCAATGATTTTGCTAGGCCATATTTTGGATTTGATATTACAGCTCTGGCTTCAAAATGGGTTCCTCTTTTAAAATGGATAAGCAGAACAGATTCTATTATCATTCTTTTCTTGCCAATATTTTTATTACCATCATTCCTTGTCTCATATAACTGTCCTGATTATATCAATTTCGTCTCGTATCACATTCAGTCAGCTGTATTTGAACCCCTATATCTTTATATCGTTTTTGTCTGAGAAATGTTGAGGAAGTGACGTAAATCATCTAGGTCAAAAATGACGTAATTGGTTAGCATATGATGATTTTGTAGGAATCAAATGTTGGAAGTCAAATATGAAAATTTTGAAATGGAGATGTGGTAAAGGTTTAAAAAGAAATCGAGGGATAAATGTTATCAATTTAGAAACAATCACAGAAAGTTGGTTATGAATAATTCATGGATGTATTTCAAAACTAATGAAGATATTCAAGGTCAACCTAGTTTTGAGAACTTAGAAAATCTTGGTTATTGATTCTGGGGAAACTTTTACTCTGAGGCTATATAGAAAATAAGAAATGGAAAAGAGAATTTTTGGTATTCAATGATTATGCAAAATTGAACTAGATATTGTAAGAGGGTGACTAGAGACAGAGAGAACACAAGGATTTTAAGCTATAGGAATTATTTTTGATGATTGGGAAAATTATAGAATTCAAAAAGGATAATACTGAAGGTGAACGTTGAAAAAATACGAAGGTTGATTTATAAATAAAAATAAATTTTGTATGATATGGTGGTATTGGAGTTGAGTAAATACGAGACTTGATTTAAACAAGTCCAAGGATTTCATAAACTGGAGTTAGAGGGTTCGGATCTAATTTAGAACGAGGTGAAAGAAATTAAAATTTTGATTAAATGAATACGTGATGATTCCTAAATAAGTTGGGGTATGTTTCATGGGAAATGTTTTAAAATTTTGGAATTTTTGTCTATGGTGATCATGGTAAAGGTTAGATGACTGAGGATTATAAAATTTCGATGATAGTTATATAACGGTTGATTTTCATATTGGGACTTGTGAGATAAAAATATGATTTGGCAAATGATAAACTTGATGGTATTAGAGGAAGATGATTAACTTGACTTCTTATGAAATTTTTCCTTGTTCCCTAAAATGTTACAATATCATTGAATCCAGCTCCCTTAATCATGACCAAATCGACTTCGATTATCTTTTCTTATCATATTGATATCTTGGGTTGTACTCAATTGAATTAAAATTTGATTGTGACCTGAATCTCCATCCTTGTATTCTTGTGCTCAGACTTCGATGACATTGTCCTCCATATTGCCCAAATCTTGGTTTCCAAAATTTATCAACTTAGATCGTGTCGCGACTAATTTTTTTTAATATTATTGTGGTTGGATTGCAATGCTATTAACATTCGTTCCTTAAACTTTTGATTTTAATTTTCCTTGAATAGTACCCTTTATCGTACCAGTAGTCTTGACCCTTGACCGTACTCAATTTATTGAATTCCATCGTGACTTAGATCTCTATCATATGTTGCTCGTGCTCAAAAATCTCGATTTCAACTTTTCGAACCTAAATTCAAATATTGATTAGCCTATTCTTCATCGTGTCAATATTTTAATTTTGATCGTAATCTGTAACACCCAGTTTTTCAAATGAGGGTATGTTGGTCATTTTTAAAATTTTGAGAATTATTTGGAATTATTATGTATTATTTAGATTTATTTAATTAATGTGATTTTGAGTGATTTTTTAGAATAATTGTTTTTGGTGTTTTAGAGACTTTGACTTAAGTTGACCTTGTAGACTAACCTAGTGGCTAACCTAGGTCTTGACTAAGAGATTAGGATTTGAGAACCTAGGTTGATTTAAGGTCATGAGGATGAACTCATTGGGATTAATTTGGTGAAATTAGGAATTAGTTTGGTCTAAGAATGGCTTGTGAAGTCACAAGTCATAACCATGACTTAAACCAATTAGGACTCAACCAACTAGCCAAAACCCTAGTCCTAGGGCCCGATGGCCAGCCAAGAGACAGCCCTCCCCTCTATAAATATTCTCCCAAATTTTATGGCTAGCCTCTTTCTTAAGGTTTATCCAAGTTTTTAGAAAGGGGTAAGTTCCATCTTCATAAATTCATAATAAATTTATTTTAAGTCCTTTTTCCTTCAAACAAATTCCAATAGGCTCTAAATCTTGTGTTCTTGCTGTTGGTAATAAATTTTAACAGGGAGAAAATAATTTGGAGAGCTTTTGGTGGTTTGAAGGATCCTTCTCTTTGGAGGTTTTTGGGAGATTGAACACCTATAGGTATAATCCTATTTAATGCCCTTAAATTCTGGTAAAAATCATTTTTAGGAAGCCCTAGCCCTCACCCAACTGTAGGGTAGGCTAACCCTAGGTTTTGGACTCTTTTCGTGTCCATATCGGACACGTATCAGAGGATTAGGTAGGTGTTCGACGAAATGTCCCAAAGAACATTTCAGTCGAGTTTTCGAAATCCTTTTGAATAGGAAGTTAGTCCTAGGTGTCGTTTAGGGTTTTCATGTGTCGTGTGCTGTATTTCGTGTCGTGTCGAGTCGTGGGGAACACGGGACACGCGTGTGCGGGTGTGCGCGCGCGGCACTGTAGCTCTCCTGCTACTCGGGGGCTACTGCGCGCTGGACACGCGACTTCGACACGAGATTTTTGGCATAGGGCTTGTGTCAATGACTGACACGAGGCTCGTAAAGTTTTATGAGTCCTCGTGTCGTGTTGGACACGTTAATTAGTGTGCACGGGGCAAACACTGGGCGTACGTGTGCTGTGTGTATGTTCTGTTGGTTAAATCGATTTTAAATATTTTAATTTATGTTTAAATGATTAAATAGATCTTAATTATTATGTTTAAACCCCTGTGCATTTAGTTACACATTAGTTTTAGGTTTAATATTGTATTATTGAATTCGAACATGAGAAAATAGGATTTGTTCTGATACCTTCACTGATACTGGTTTTTCCAGTTTTCCAACAGTTTAAATTTCCTTTCCTGTTATGTTTTATCAATTAAATTGAACCCACATATCATGTTACATGTTAACTAGGTGTGTGGCATGGAAGTTTGGCTTTGGGTCGTGTAGAGAGGATTTTGGGAGTTTGGTTTGATTCAAACAAGTTGTGAACTATGAGTTTCCTGTGTGAAGAACAGGATTAATCCCTTGTGTTATGTTCTTTCCCATTTGATAATTTTTCCATGTTACATTCCTAATTTGTTCTTTCACTGTTAAATCCTAGTCTAATTGCTTTTTGATTCATTCCATTATTTCCCTGTTCATTTCACTGATTAACTGTTAACTGTTAATTGTTAACTAAGTTGTGTAAAACTGAGCTTAAATCCTTGATGGCCTATGTTTTAAATGTGTTAGCTAAGATGAGAGTTTGTCCTCAGTTTTCATTCCTGGAAATGATTCCTTACATTACCTGTAGGATAAATCTGATAGTTGCTCTTGACCACATTGGTTAGTTTTGAATTGTTCCCTACATTATTCCATGTTCATTTTACTGATTAAATGTTAATTGGGATTGTTGATTTTCCCCTTCATAGATTATTCAAAAACCTGAAAATGAATTGATGAAATTGATATCAATTCCTGTTTTAGGACTGTTTACTGTTTGGTGTTAAACTTTATAACTGTTGTAATGTTCCTTCCATTTAATTCCAGTCCCTGGAAAATCTGAGATTAGTTCTTGACTCCATTGTTAGTTTTTAAATTGATTTCCTTTCCATTTATTCCCATGTTCATTACAGTTAACTGATAAAACCTGGGAATAGGATTTAGCTGAGTTAGTTCCTGTTTTAGTTAACTGTTGATAACCTGAGTTCACTGTTACTGTTTCCTGAGTATGAATATTCATTCTTGATTTGATTCTTCCCAGTCTTTTTCTTCTTCCCTGTAAACTGTGGTGGTTCACTGCTATGTTAAACCTGGGATTCAAATCCTGTGAATGCATTTTACTTGGACTGATGTGGGGTTAACCTATGACAGTTCCTGTTTGGTACTGTCCTTTAATTGTTTCCCCTTCCTTGTTTTCCTACATTATGTTAACTTGTGAATGGTGATCTTGGGATGGCCCTTGTAAAACTGAGTTAGTTAAACCCTTGATTGAAATTGTAACTGCAATACTATTCATGTATCACTGGATTCACTCATTGTTAAACCTGGGAATTAGTCCCTGTTATTTCAGTTTTCTGAGTGCACACACCACACCACATTTTACTCACAGATTTTTAGTCCTCACTCACCCTCACACTCTATGTATGTACTTAATAATGTATAGGCATTGTTATATATATAGATACAAGTTTTTCTATATTGTGTATATGTGTATTTCTATATATATATATATGTGGTGTCTTGATGTGTGGGGTTTTGTTATGTGTCATGGAGTATGGAATACCATAGGACTAATGTAGTGTGTAGATGATATGGTGTGTCATAGATTATGTTATAGAGTATTGGATAGATGTTCCTAATAGACTATTAGTCTTAGTCAAGCCTATTGGTTATGTATAGGCATGGCTTGACATGGTATTGCCTAGATTAGTCTAGAAAGCTTAGAATAGTCTTGCTAGACATAGATTAGACTAGTTTGACCTAGATTAGACTTGGTTGACCTAGTTTGAATTCTAGGGTTGACCAAAGTTGACCAAAAGTTGATTTTGGTCTAGATTGACCTAGATTCATGTAGAACGTATTGTAGTGCATGTTTTTTACCATTCTGGACTTGTTGTGACTTGTGCTGTTCTAATAGGAGCCAGACACCACTCCTCGGACAGTATATATATTCTCCAGATTCTCAGGTTACAGGCGAGTACATTCTCTGATCATATCATATCTTGTTTAGGATTATATTCCTGCTTTAGATTACTTTACATGATGCTGACACGTTGGAAACACAGATTAGTACTATATGGATCTGGTTGTGCGATGTTATCCCCTTAGCGGATACATCGGGTATTCGTGTTCGTGTACTTTATCGGGAACATCGTGTACTCTTTGTATTTGTTACATTCGTATACGAAACGTGTGAATTGTGTCTAATCATGTATTCACATGACCTTCGTGTATAATAACATAACGTAGCTGGATCCTTGTGTATTGATTGGGGCGGGGGAGTAGAAGTGGTTATGTATTCAATCTAGTAGATTACTCGTGTACAAACCTCTGTAGATTACTCGTGTACAACATTCGTGCCGTCTACATAACCATCTTGTGCTCTGAATCACTAGCACTGTTAGTTCTCTATATATTGTAGCTATTTACTTACAGTCTCTCTCTTTTTATCATATTATTTCTTCAGATCCTGTATCTTACTCTCTAGCATGTTTATATTTCCTGACTAGTTATGATTTTGTTGAGATGTACTGTACTCGCTCCTGTCCTGACTGGACCAGTTGAAAATTTTACAGTGAATGATGAGGCTCTGGTGTCTATCCCTCTTGGTGCAGCATTAGACATCACTAGTGACTTGGACCTGCTAGCAGTGGATGATACTTCTCTAGATTAGGGTTGTCTTTACTTCTGGATCACTGTAGTTAGATTCTGGGTTATACTGAGATATGTATTTATTTTAGTCACTTGAATTCTGAATTTGTATCTCTGTGATGTTACATTCCTGGATGTTATCTATCTTTATCTTCTATCTCATTCTTGTTCTATCCTAGATGTGGTTGAGTTATATTCTGTTATGTCACCCCCATTGGGGAGTATAACTGTATATTATCCTTATCTGTTAGATATTATGACCTAGGACAACGTTCTACCGCCGATACTGCGGCGTAGGCTGGGCGTTGTTACGTCCTCGTACCCTCACAGTGGGTGCAGGTCGTGACACGTTTTTAGTGGTGGCCCATGCAGGTCGAGTTTATGTAGTGGTATTCGAACTAGAGTATCACTACAGCCTGCAGTAGGATTAGGATATGCTTGAGGGTACTCAATCACAGTTAGGATTCTTTGAGAGATTCCTGTGATGACCCTTGAGAATCTTATTTAAACTTCAATTTGAAATCCTTTCCCTTGTTTTGTTCGCTCTCGCTCCTTGATTATTGAATTGATTTTGATGAATCGTTGTTGATTTTGATTTTCCTATCGAGATGAATTTTATGGCCTGAGTTACGGTACCTTCTGATAACATATGTTGACGGAATAATGGAGATAATAAACGTCTACTTGGTTATGGAACCTAGAGTTTATTGCAGCTATATTAGCTGGCGTGGCGGAAACATAGAGACCAACTTCGGATGTACGTATCTTGGTTATGAGATTTGGAATTTCTCGCAGCTATACTAGTCGGCATAGCGAGAATTCCAGACGACGTGATTATAGAGGTGGATGCCCCCGATATGGACTCTACCGTTTATCGCAGCCTTGCTTACTAGCGTGGCGAGAATTCTGAGTATCATGATTTTGGACAGACGCATATGATTATCATATTGTATCTTGGAAAGGTTCTTAAGTATATCGTCTCTATCTTCACTCCAGTTATTATAAATTGTCTCCATCATCATTTAACTTAGGAGTAGGAGTATGAGTAGGAGTAGCTTAGCTGTTATTATGAACCTTGTGTAACTTTTGCTATAAATTTCTTCCTAATACAATGAATTGGTGATTTTGCTAGACCTTGACTTAGATTTGATATTGTAGCTCTGGTTTCAAAATGGTTCCTTCCTTTAAACAGATAAGCAGAATAGATTTTATCATTGTTTCCTTCTTGCCATTATATCTTGTATTATCTTAAATATATATGTAGTGGACACAGATACTTGCCTGACACGTATGCATACTATACTTGTTTACCAACCTATCTAAATGCATGTTAATATGATTAATGTTAAGTTCTCAAAATCCTAGTATTCTAATATAGTGCAGTATCAGTGACTAGTTCTATGTTTCTCCATATTAAATTCGTAATTTAAATTTAAATTTCATGTTATTAGTCTTGCTTACATCACTACACATGTATGTTATATACAGGGCTTTATTTCAAAAAAAAAATTTGGTTGAGTTTTGTGTTGAATTGTCAAATCTGAGATTGCGTACATAGTAAATCCTTAACCTTGGATTCTAAGAGTTTAGTTCAAATTGCAGTTTTAAATTGTAATGTTTTGAGCCGTATACATGGTTGTGTGCAGGTATATAATGTTAGGTTCATACTCTTACATGTTAGGTTTTGGTTGTGGTAAACATTGAGTTGGTTTTGATGTTCGAATTCTCCAAAATTTTGAAAACTGAATTCATGTTAACATTTTTACACTGCTATCAATATGTGTAGTTCAATTTCAGATCTAATATGTAATGATGAGCTAAACTGAATGATTGAACCCCTTTATTTCAAGTTTTAACCTATGTACACTTAACACTCTATACTAATGTTCACAACTGCCATGAAAACCTAACCCTTCATCTCTATGTTATGTTCATGTAGCCATATAGATATACTTATATATATGGTTAGCCATGCATGTTATGAGTAAATAGCTTGTGCCTAGTAGACTGCTTAACCAATATGCCATGAATAGTGTAACTTGATAGCTACAGTTGAGACTCAAATCCTCCTATACACTTTCATGTATATTTCATACTAACCATATCACCTTCACATAATGATAGCTTTTCCCCCTAACACTCTCTCTTCTATATATATTAGATTGTGATTGGATTCAATGCTATTGACTTTCGTTCCTTAAACTTTTGGTTTTGATTTATCTTAAATAGTACCCTTTATAGATGATTGGTAGTTGTCTTATTTTATTTTCTTGATAAATACTAGTTTTACAGATAGGATGGTAGACTGCTGTACAGCCTTAATAATTGTTGTGTTTATCCTTTCCAGTATGGCACCCATGACCCGAGCCTGTCGCCTGAGAGCAGCTGCAGCTACTGACAGTGTGCTTCCACCTCCTATTGCTCAGGAGGTAGTGACCCCTCAGGCTGACCCAAGGGTAGTGGCACCTTCCGCCATCGAGGAGGTGTTAGCATCCTCACCAGAGAAATCCCCTCCACCACCTGTTACTCAGGAGAGAGTGGCAGTCTCATCTGAGACCAAGAGTTCTTCTCCATCTCCTCCTCTGCCTCCAGGAGCAGTACCCCATACCATACCCTCGGCAGGTTTGTTTCCTGGACTTCTCTGGGATGTGTTGGAGACACAGAGAGTTCAGGCTGAGATCCTGAAGGAGCAGGGCCGTAGAATCCAACTGCTGTGGGATTTGGTAGATTCAGGAGGAGAGCCTAGTTCTAAGAGGCCGAGGAGCAGTGTATACCCAGAGCCCCGTGAGCACCCAGACTATCAGCCTAGACCAGCCTACCCAGTCCAGACTCCTGTTCAGCAGAGGCCAGCTGAGAAAGTGCCTACCTGCACCTTCTGTAAGAAGCCTGGACATGTGTGGGACATCTGTAGGAAGAGAAGAGGAGTGTGCCTGTTGTGTGGGTCAGCTGCACAAAGGCTGCGAGACTGTCCTGCTGCACTTATCCCAGCCAGGACTCCGCCTTCGGGAGGGATTTCCAGCCACCAGACCTAGTTGGAGGTGAGTCCTTGACCTATATCTTAGCCAGTCTTTGAAAATTGATGCACCCTACCATATTGTTGTATGTTTTGATACCTTGTGATTGCCTAGTACTGTAGTATATTGGTCTAACTAGATGAGACCCCAGACTGATACTACATGCCATGACCCCATAGGTTATATTTTCCAACTGGATGATTTAAATAGGTTCTGAGACTTTGTTTGTGGGGGTTTGACCTAGGAGGGGTACGATCATCTTAATTTCGAGGACAAAATTTTTCTAAGGTGGGTAGGATTGTAACACCCAATTTTCCAAATGAGGGTATGTTGGTCATTTTTAAAATTTTGAGAATTATTTGGAATTATTATGTATTATTTAGATTTATTTAATTAATGTGATTTTGAGTGATTTTTTAGAATAATTGTTTTTGGTGTTTTAGAGACTTTGACTTAAGTTGACCTTGTAGACTAACCTAGTGGCTAACCTAGGTCTTGACTAAGAGATTAGGATTTGAGAACCTAGGTTGATTTAAGTTCATGAGGATGAACTCATTGGGATTAATTTGGTGAAATTAGGAATTAGTTTGGTCTAAGAATGGCTTGTGAAGTCACAAGTCATAACCATGACTTAAACCAATTAGGACTCAACCAACTAGCCAAAACCCTAGTCCTAGGGCCCTATGGCCAGCCAAGAGACAACCCTCCCCTCTATAAATATTCTCCCAAATTTTAGGGCTAGCCTCTTTCTTAAGGTTTATCCAAGTTTTTAGAAAGGGGTAAGTTCCATCTTCATAAATTCATAATAAATTCATTTTATGTCCTTTTTCCTTCAAACAAATTCCAATAGGCTCTAAATCTTGTGTTCTTGTTGTTGGTAATAAATTTTGACAGGGAGAAAACAATTTGGAGAGCTTTTGGTGGTTTGAAGGATCCTTCTCTTTGGAGCTTTTTGGGAGATTGAACACCTATAGGTATAATCCTATTTAATGCCCTTAAATTCAGGTAAAAATCATTTTTAGGAAGCCCTAGCCCTCATCCAACTGTAGGGTAGGCTAACCCTAGGTTTTGGACTCTTTTCGTGTCCATATCGGACACGTATCAGAGGATTAGGTAGGTGTTCGACGAAATGTTCCAAAGAACATTTCAGTCGAGTTTTCGAAATCCTTTTGAATAGGAAGTTAGTCCTAGGTGTCATTTAGGGTTTTCATGTGTTGTGTGCTGTATTTCGTGTCGTGTCGAGTCGTGGAGAACACGGGACACGCGTGTGCGGGTGTGCGCGTGCGGCACTGTAGCTCCCCTGCTACTCGGGGGCTACTGTGCGCTGGACACGCGACTTCGATACGAGATTTTTGGCATAGGGCTTGTGTCAATGACTGACACGAGGCTCGTAAAGTTTCACGAGTCCTCGTGTCGTGTCGGACACGTTAATTAGTGTGCACGGGACAAACACTGGGCGTGCGTGTGCTGTGTGTATGTTCTGTTGGTTAAATCGATTTTAAATGTTTTAATTTATGTTTAAATGATTAAATAGATCTTAATTATCATGTTTAAACCCCTGTGCATTTAGTTACACAGTTTTAGGTTTAATGTTGTATTATTGAATTCGAACATGAGAAAATAGGATTTGTTCTGATACCTTCACTGATACTGGTTTTTCCAGTTTTCCAACAGTTTAAATTTCCTTTCCTGTTATGTTTTATCAATTAAATTGAACCCACATATCATGTTACATGTTAACTAGGTGTGTGGCATGGAAGTTTGGCTTTGGGTCGTGTAGAGAGGATTTTGGGAGTTTGGTTTGATTCAAACAAGTTGTGAACTATGAGTTTCCTGTGTGAAGAACAGGATTAATCCCTTGTGTTATGTTCTTTCCCATTTGATAATTTTTCCATGTTACATTCCTAAGTTGTTCTTTCACTGTTAAATCCTAGTCTAATTGCTTTTTGATTCATTCTATTATTTCCCTGTTCATTTCACTGATTAACTGTTAACTGTTAACTATTAACTGTTAACTAAGTTGTGTAAAACTGAGCTTAAATCCTTGATGGCCTATGTTTTAAATGTGTTAGCTAAGATGAGTGTTTGTCTTCAGTTTTCATTCCTGGAAATGATTCCTTACATTACCTGTAGGATAAATCTGATAGTTGCTCTTGACCACATTGGTTAGTTTTAAATTGTTCCCTACATTATTCCATGTTTATTTTACTGATTAAATGTTAACTGGGATTGTTGATTTTCCCCTTCATAGATTAATCAAAAACCTGAAAATGAATTGATGAAATTGATATCAGTTCCTGTTTTAGGACTGTTTACTGTTTGGTGTTAAACTTCATAACTGTTGCAATGTTCCTTCCATTTAATTCCAGTCCCTGGAAAATCTGAGATTAGTTCTTGACTCCATTGTTAGTTTTTAAATTGATTTTCTTTCCATTTATTCCCATGTTCATTACAGTTAACTGATAAAACCTGGGAATAGGATTTAGCTGAGTTAGTTCCTGTTTTAGTTAACTGTTGATAACCTGAGTTCACTGTTACTGTTTCCTGAGTATGAATATTCATTCTTGATTTGATTCTTCCCAGTCTTCTTCTTCTTTCCTGTAAATTGTGGTGGTTCACTGCTATGTTAAACCTGGGATTCAAATCCTGTGAATGCATTTTACTTGGACTGATGTGGGGTTAACCTATGACAGTTCCTGTTTGGGACTATCCTTTAATTGTTTCCCCTTCCTTGTTTTCCTATATTATGTTAACTTGTGAATGGTGATCTTGGGATGGCCCTTGTAAAACTGAGTTAGTTAAACCCTTGATTGAAATTGTAACTGCAATACTATTCATGTATCACTGGATTCACTCATTGTTAAACCTGGGAATTAGTCCCTGTTATTTCAGTTTTCTGAGTGCACACACCACACCACATTTTACTCACAGATTTTTAGTCCTCACTCACCCTCACACTCTATGTATGTACTTAATAATATATAGGCATTGTTATATATATATATATAGATACAAGTTTTCCTATATTGTGTATATGTGTATTTCTATATATATATATATATATGTGGTGTCTTGATGTGTGGGGTTTTGTTATGTGTCATAGAGTATGGAATACCATAGAACTAATATAGTGTGTAGATGATATGGTGTGTCATAGATTATGTTATAGAGTATTGGATAGATGTTCCTAATAGACTATTAGTCTTAGTCAAGCCTATTGGTTATGTATAGGCATGGCTTGACATGGTATTGCCTAGATTAGTCTAGAAAGCTTAGAATAGTCTTTCTAGACATAGATTAGACTAGTTTGACCTAGATTAGACTTGGTTGACCTAGTTTGACTTCTAGGGTTGACCAGAGTTGACCAAAAGTTGACTTTGGTCTAGATTGACCTAGATTCATGTAGAACGCATTGTAGTGCATGTTATTTAACATTCTGGACTTGTTGTGACTTGTGCTGTTCTAATAGGAGCCAGACACCACTCCTCGGACAGTATATATATTCTCCAGATTCTCAGGTTACAGGCGAGTACATTCTCTGATCATATCATATCTTGTTTAGGATTATATTCCTGCTTTAGATTACTTTACATGATGCTGACACGTTGGAAACACGGATTAGTACTATATGGATCTGGTTGTGCGATGTTATCCCCTTAGCGGATACATCGGGTATTCGTGTTCGTGTACTTTATCGGGAACATCGTGTACTCTTTGTATTTGTTACATTCGTGTACGAAACGTGTGAATCGTGTATAATCATGTATTCACATGACCTTCGTGTACAATAACATAACGTAGCTGGATCCTTGTGTATTGATTGGGGCGGAGGAGTAGAAGTGGTTATGTATTTAATCTAGTAGATTACTCGTGTACAAACCTCTGTAGATTACTCGTGTACAACATTCGTGCCGTCTATATAACCATCTTGTGCTCTGAATCACTAGCACTGTTAGTTCTCTATATATTGTAGCTATTTACTTACAGTCTCTCTCTTTTTATCATATTATTTCTTCAGATCCTGTATCTTACTCTCTAGCATGTTTATATTTCCTGACCAGTTATGATTTTGTTGAGATGTACTGTACTCGCTCCTGTCCTGACTGGACCTGTTGAAAATTTTACAGTAAATAATGAGGCTCTGGTGTCTATCCCTCTTGGTACAGCATTAGACATCACTAGTGACTTGGACCTGCTAGTAGTGGATGATACTTCTCTAGATTAGGGTTGTCTTTACTTCTGGATCACTGTAGTTAGATTCTGGGTTATACTGAGATATGTACTTATTTTAGTCACTTGAATTCTGAATTTGTATCTCTGTGATGTTACATTCCTGGATGTTATCTATCTTTATCTTCTATCTCATTCTTGTTCTATCCTAGATGTGGTTGAGTTATATTCTGTTATGTCACCCCCATTGGGGAGTATAACTGTATATTATCCTTATCTGTTAGATGTTATGACCTAGGACAGCGTTCTACCGTCGACACTGTGGCGTAGGCTGGGCGTTGTTACGTCCTCGTACCCTCACAGTGGGGGCGGATCGTGACATAATCGAACTTCGATACCAATATCACTTGTGCCTAAACTCTGATTTATTCTTGAAACGACTAAGTTCTGTTCCAATTTCGATTTTTATCTTGTTTGGATTTTTGCACTCGTGCCTAAAATGTTTTCTGACCATGATTTGATTTTCTAATATCATCTGAAATTCTCATGATTGTTCGTGCCTGAATGACCTGGCATGACGAGACGACTATGAAATCCATGGTCGTGATTCTTAAAATCATGACTATCGTACCGATTTTTGCCTCTAAATCGTGCTTGAAATTTTTTTTCCTTGATTGCGACTACCCGATTTGATTATCATAAAATTGAGTGATCATATCGAAAATAAAAAAAAAATTCATTGTGCCTAAAATCTTGATCTTCGATCACGACTATATGTGAACTTAGTCGTGTCCGAACTTGATTTTGATAATATCTGAACAAATTCTCTGTTAATGCCTAGATTTCAATTCTCTAACTGCTCGTGCTATGAGTTCATTCCTGAATCATACCTAGATTTTATTTTGGGTAACTTATCCTTGATCGCGTCAAGGTGACTTAAATCATTTTTAAATTTCTAATCACGACCGAGCCCTGATTCATGACTTAATTAATCTTGTCCGTTAGATTTTGATCGTGCCTATAAGACTTTAATTTTGTATCTTGATTGTGCCAAAATTTTATCCTTGGTCATACTAGGTCTTGATTTTGATCGTGCTTGTGTGACTCTAACTCCGACCTTATCAAGCCTAGATTCGGTTGGACGTACTATACTCAGATTTGACCCTACCATATCATAACCAAAACAACAATTTGCTATTTTAGTCGTGACTCGAGTCGTGCCAAAGATACTTAATCTTCGTTCTAAAATCGTGCCTAGTTGATTCGACCATACCATAATTCTATCGTGCCAAATCAATAGCTGTGCCCAAACAATTTCGAGTTGATTATCGTGATCGTGCCAACTCGTCGTTCTTTGATCGTGCCTGCCATACCGCCTAAAATTTCTAGCATATTTTAACTCCCTGGCCAAGCTTTAATTTCGAGGACAAAATTTCTTTAAGGAGGGTAGATCCGTTAATTGAATTCTTGGATATTTTCGAAAATTTATATTTTTATTTTATTCGTATTTTTTTTCAAAACTTCGAATTTTCTAAATCTCGAAGAGCGTGCAATTTCCAATTTTTGGGAAAATAAATTGACCGTGATTGCTATCGGTCCTTGTTGGCTTTGGTTTACTATTTTTTTTTTAGCGATTTTGTCCTATTGGAATTTTTATGTCGTTTTCTTGGATCAATAAGTTTAATTATTGTTCTATATGGAAAACGGTTATTGAATTTCAAAATTCGAAATATATTATTTAGTAACTAAATGATTGTTATATATATTTAAATAGTTAGTGAATAAATTATTATTATTTATGTCTTTAAAAATCTCGGCTAAATTGTAATTAGCCATTTATCAAATTGGTATTAACTAGTAATTTAATTACTAATTTATAACTAATATTTATTTTAGTACTAATTAATTGGCAGATAGTGAATGTTAGTGGTTAGCAGTAAGTATGTTAGTTTCAACTAATTATTCCTAATTTCTATTACATTGTACATTTTTAGGGTTTTCCCCCCACATTTCCTATAAATATCACATTTCCTGAACCCTAATTTTTTTACACACATCCCTAGGCATTTCTAGCAGCCACTCCCATTTCCTTTATGGTCCCAATCCAGCCGCCACCCCTGCCAATAATCCCGGCCACCCCCCTGCGTCTCCGGCCATCGCCGGAGATCCACGACGCCGTCGAGCCACCCTCTAGCGACGTCCCCCGCCACCGCCGTCATCACCAGCCACCAGAACCGCCGCCGCCACTCTGTGGCCGGCGTCCCCGCCATCAAACCCATCCTCACCGCCACCGCCCCCATCAGATCTACAACCAGCCACCAGATCGACCACCCCGTTACCACCATCACAACCCTTCGCCACCACCGCACCACCGCGGGTGTCCCCCTCCTCTCGTCACCACCGAAAAACCTTCGCCACCACCATCACAAACCAAACCACCACAGCCACCACAGAAATAGACCACCGCCACCATCAAAGACAGGGAAGGGGGGAGGCGACTTACCTCGCCTGACCGCGCCGGTGGTCCACCTCCGCTCGCGTCGCCGCGCGAGTCTCCATCCGCGCCGGCAGCAGATCTCCGCCGGAGCCGACCTCCAGATCCGCGCCGTAACTCCGCCCTGGCCGAGCTCGCGCCGCCGCGCGAGCTCTCCGTCCACCGTACCTAGCTGTTCGAGTCCGGCTCCTCCGCCAACTGGCGCAACCCGCGCTCGAGCCCTGACCGGAGCTGTCGACTTCCGTCCGGAGTCCTCCGCCGGCCGCTCCGTCGGCGCGACCCTCCGCCGACCTCCACGTGAGCCTCCGATTCGAAATCCCCCCCTTTTCTTCCTTCTGTTGAGTTTGGGGGAGACAGAGCCCCCCCTCTCTGTTATAAATGCGTATTATATATTATATATATATATTAGTTTATATATATTAGTATAATAGTTGATATATAATAGTATAATATATATTAGTTTATAAATAATGTATACTAGTTATAAATTAATGTATATTTGTTTTTATATATGTATATTAGTTTAAGTATTAATGTATATTGTATATATATTAGTTTATGATTATTATATATTAGTTTATAAAATTGTTAATATAATATTTGTATAATTATTTAATAAATGTATATTAGTTTATATAATTAATGTATATTAATGTATATTAGTTTTATATAATTAATGTATATTAATGTATATTAGTTTTATATAATAAATGTATGTTAGTTTATATGTATATTGTAATAATGGTGGAATTAATTTGGTATCTATAGTTATTTCTCATTATTATTATTAAAGGTATTATTTGTACCTTGTTACTAATATTATTAATGTTATCAATTAATTTATTGATTTACAAGTAGAGAATTAATAAATGGTTTTAGCCTAAAGGTTTTACTATATTAAAATATTCTTTCCAAGTGTGGTTTATTAAGTTTTTGACCAAATTCATAATTGACAAAATAGGAATATTAGTACAGAAATGATTTTCTGTATTTTGAATATTATCTAAAATATGTTGATTAATACAGATAAAGTTTTTAACATTATAAGGATTTCCAAATATTTATTATATTTATTTATTATATTTTTCTGAAATCGTAAATCGTGATTAGGATAGTCATTTCTATTCTTGATTTGATTAGTGTACCAAACCCTGATTTTAGACTTTTATATTCCAAACTAGGCTATTTGGACTACTCTGGACTCATTGGGACTGCCCGTGTCCTCGTCTGGGACCCTCTGTAGAGCATAGCAGTGTACCTACCTCGTGTCGACACGTTCGTGTCGCGCACGTCGACTCCAACCATTCGAGGCGAATACATTCTCTGATCTTTTCATACCTGTCTGGATTATATTCTTGCTCTAGATTACTATACTTGATGCTGACACGTATCTTCACGGATTAATACTATATGGATCCCTTCCTGAGATGTTATCCCTCTACGGGTGCATCGGGTATTTCATGTTCATGTACTTTATCATGTGCATCAGGTACTCCTTGTACTCATACTAGTTCATGTTTTTACATGTTCTCATGTGCTTCATGTGCTTATCATGTGCTTCATGTACTACTCATTTCATGAGTTCACGTATCTTAGCTGTATTCATGTGCTTATGACATAACTTGAACGGATCCTTGTGTATTGATTGGGGCGGGGTGAGTAGAATTGGTTATGTGATCACTATCCCCAGTAGCTGTATTCATGT
Source organism: Iris pallida (assembly GCA_029216955.1). Lineage (NCBI taxonomy): Eukaryota > Viridiplantae > Streptophyta > Magnoliopsida > Asparagales > Iridaceae > Iris > Iris pallida. The sequence continues at coordinate 5,488,388 of JANAVB010040419.1, read as the reverse complement.
GCCTACTTATTTGTATTCATGTGCCCCCAAGCCGTTTACATAACCATTGTGCTCTAAATCACGTAGCCACTTACAGTCTCTACTATCATGTATTTACTTTCAGTTACAAAATATCTCATGTTTACTCGTACTTCCTATTAAGTACTTCCTGTATTTTACTCTATTGCATGATTTATACTCCTAACCTGCTATGAACTGTTTTAGAGATATGTGCTCGTTCCCGTCCTGACTGGACCTGTTGAAAATTTTACAGATAGCTTGGAGGTTACTTGCTAGCCTAGAGGAGACACAGTAGAGGTCGGAGTAGGTAGCTAGAGTTTCTCATTTCATTTTTCAGTTGTCTTGAGTTGTATTTATTTTATGGATTACTGTATCGAGATTTGAGATGTTTCTGGGTTGTGTATCTTAGACACTTAGACTTCTATCTGATGTATCTTTTTGTGGATTTCATGTTTTATCTATCTTCCATTATACTCTACCCTAGATGTGATTGAGTTTACATTCTGCTATGTCACCCCATTCGGGGAGTATAAACTGCTTAGCATTATATTGTTAGATGTTGTGACCTAAGACAGCGTTCTACAGCCGACACTGCGGCGTAGGCTGGACATACCCACATCTTGCGCCCTAACTCTAGGGTGCGGGTCGTGACACTCGTACACGTTTGTCAGATCGAGACAAAACTTGTGCCAACAGGACCGTATCGTTTTTTTGGTCCTGTATGCCAAGTTTGGTCTGATTCTGAGACACTTGATCAGATTACCATTTTACGGGCCCCACGGTCCGATTCAACGGGCGATTTTGTGCACGGCCCACCGGAATCCAAAACTGGACATACTGTTGGGTTCATATCATCAAAACAAATCCAGAGACATGTATTTTGATGACTTTAGAGACCATTGACTCTGGCACTTTTTTTGGTACAAGGCAGGTCCAACGACGGACACCGTTTTTGCCCAAAATTACCGTTTTGCCTCTGTGTCCAGAATTGGACTTAAGGAATGGCAATCCTAGCTAATTTGGCTATTCTGAGTATGTTGGCAATGTCTGTTTCAGCTTTCGGAGACAGTTATGATGAGTTGGACTTTACGGCCCACTAGTTGACTATATTTTGTGGGATCTGCGTGCAACCTCCAGGCAAGTATACCTTGCCTCCCTCTACAGTTTATTTTTATGCTTATAGTACACCTGTTGTAGTATGTTATCTTTAGTTACCTTAGTTGTTATAGATTTATATGATACTGCGTTTACCAGTTTATTTTCTTGCTTGTATATCAGTATTTCATGACTTGATAGTGTAGTTATACTAGGCTTGTTTACGTCATGGATCATGCTAGAGTTGTCCTTACCTGTGTCATGACCAAGTTGTACCGTGTCTTCACCTGTGTCTTGACTGAGTCGTGTCTGCAAGTATGTGTGAGTGAACTGCTATTCCTTTGTCTTTTCCACAACCTGCGAGTCCACACACGGGGCGAGGGTTGTCCTTTGCACTTGCGAGTCCACATACGGGGCGAGGGTGACTTGTCTTGAAACTGACCTGCGAGTCCACATTCAGGGCGAGGGTTGGTATTCCATTGATCTACCAGCAGTTCATTTATGCATACTTGATCCCGTATCCGTGTACATAGCTACCTGTCAGTAGCCACATGTCAGTCTTATATCTAGTTCCTGTTTATACCCTGGTTATATTATTGCATGATTAAACTGTTAGATAGGCATGTTTTATGTATCTTACTAGTCCTCTAAGGACCTGATGATCTCTTCAGGTTTAGCGATTGCATAGAGTTAGTTAGCAGAGCAGGATGGTAGAGGATTGCGATCTATGATACAGGTATTTGCTTGTGATGTTCCTTTATTATCCTTTCGTGCTTTATATTCAGTACCATGATATACTCTGCTTATTTATAGACTCATATCATTCTCGGAGTCTAATCGAACAATATGCTAATGGTCTGCAGACCCTGACCCATACTTGTTCATTCTTGTTTATTTGATTCTTGTGGATTGAGATACAGTTTAGATTAGACATGATACCCATGACCTTGACAGCTTATACGTATTCGAGTCGGGCTGGAGTCCGCTCGATACGTAGCTGGCTTGTTCACGAGCTCGCGTCCGAAAATTGGGTGCGGGTCGTGACAAGTTTTTGTAGTGGCCCATGCAGGTCAGAGCATATCGTATCGGTTACGTAACTGATACGAGCCTGCAAATTTGACTGAATTCTTAGAAATCTCAATCCACTCTGCCTTGAAAATTCTCTTAGAAATTCTCTATGTCTTTCAAAACCCCATATTTGCTCTCGATTATACTTTCTTGCTTTTCGTACTATTGATTCTCGTCCCTTTTTATTTCGAGGTGACGAACGATCGTGCTGTCTAGGATTCATTAGAGATTCCTAAGTTATTGTATAATATTGCTTGACTATTGAATATTGGTTGTTTATAGATATGAGGATTATAGTTGACATATGCCTAGATATCTGCCGGTAGAATTGTTAGCAACAAGTTAGAAGGTTATAAAAAATTTAGTGACATACCCTTGAGGGAGTAGCGTGACCAAAGGTGGGTAGAAGTCCTCGAGGTTTCATAATTACAAATGGCTAGAAAGGATTATAAAATATTTTTGGAGAAATTAAATTTGAGGAGATTAAAGTAATAGTCGATTTTGACTTTTAAGGAATAGTTATGAATTAGAATTTCGAGGACGAAATTATTTTAAGGTGGGTAGATTTGTAGCTCCCCTTCCCAAAAAATTTTAAAATATTTTTTATTATTTATTTGTTTTAAATGGTGATTTTAAATTTTTTTTATAATTAATTATTACGGTAGAAGACTTTAGCCCATAGTTGAGTTTTGAAGTACCAGACGACTAGAAATCATGGCACGGATAGTGCAACGACGTTCCTTGACCAGTGTATTAGCCATGCCAAGGGAGACCCAGCCATAAGTGTGTCCTAACTAGAAAAACCAGGCCAAGTTGCGACTTAACCCCTATAAGTGGCTTATTTATTTATTAATCAATTTATTGATTTGTAGAAGATCCGGTTGTACCAAAATAGTCCTGACTTGACCCGAACCAAATCCAGACCATGTAGACATATAGCGCGACCAAAAACGTCCATATAGGTGTGCATTATTATACAAGTAAATATTTTGTATTTTATTTAGTGGGCTAGTAAATATGTTGCGACACATTGATTATATAAATGTACATATATAATATGTGTTATTAATAGTAAATTGTTAATTATTTTATAATAGGATAAACATTCTTTTGTGATGTATTTCTAGATTGCTAGGATCTTATACAATATATGTGTGTATGTATATATAAATATATATTATATGTGTGTGTGTAAATATATATATATATATATATATATTTTTGTATTTGTATGTATATATAAATATATTATATATGTGTACGTATATATATATATATATATATACGTATATATAAAATTTGTGTGTACATATATGTATATATAAATATATATATATATATATATATATATATATATATATATATATATATATAATATGTATAAATGAGTATTTATATATAAAAATATATTATACATATGTATACGTGGGTATATATATATGTATATATAAGTACAAAAGCATTTATGTGTATTTATGTATTTATATATTTATGTATATGTGTGTGTGTGTGTGTGTGTGTGTGTATATATATATTTTTTTTTTCTAATATATATATATATATATATATATATATATATAGGTATTTAACTATTTATGTGTGTGTGTATATATATACACTAATATACAGAACAGCCCGGCCGACCCAATATCAGTAGAGCCCAGCCCACTTAATCCTAACCCAGCCAAGCCAGCCCACCCGGCACAAGCCCATATTCCTAGCCCAGTACAACTGAGAACAGCTCGAGCCCAAGCTGCTAATAACCGCACAGTGTAACCCGAGAGGAACCCCTCTTAGCCGATAAAACCTGATCTCCCCATGTATGCATATATAGATCAGAGGAACTCGAAAACTTCAAAAAACCCTAAAACCTATCATATCTCTCCCCTGTGAGTGCGTGCGCATCTTCGAGGACTAGCCGGGGGCCGAACGTCGGCCGGCGACAGGCCAAAAATCAACAACAACAGCAACATGCAGTCTGCGCCGAAGCAACTTCGCAGCGGGTCTACGCGATGCTCACTCGACCAATTTTCAATCTGATTCTTCGGGTAAGATCTTAACCTATACGATTTTGCTTCCCTTTAAGTAGAAAGTTTTATTTCGTTGTGTACGCGACGATAATCGAGGCCAAAGTGGCCGAAAAACCTGTTTAAAACATGACAGAAACCCAGTTCCAACGTAGGTTTTGGAAGGCATATATCTTCCAATTTGGATCGATTCTTCAAAATCTAGTTAAACCTATTTGAAGACAACCTGTAGGGCATCAAAACGCTGTTTATGGATTTTTATTTCATCCATTATACAACAAGATAAACTTCATTGAAGTTCAAGAAAAACCTATTTTAAAACTGTCTAAAAATCTAGAAATTCTTCCGATCCAACGTGCGTCCCGCCAATCTGGGCGACGTGTCACGAACCGAAGGCATCGAAAGGTGCGTAACGGCTTCGTGGTCGTGTGGGCTTTGACGAAATTCAAATTGGTCGCGTGTGCGCGACGAATTTGATGTGTACCCGTCGAAATTCACCGTACCGATCTCTGTGCAAGTTTTCCAATTACTTCGTGCACGTTCGTTAGATCGAGACGAAACTTGCGCCAACAGGACCGTATCAGTTTTCTGGTCCTATACGCCAAGTTTGGTCCGATTCTGAGACAATTGATCAGATCGTCGTTTCGCGGGCCCCACGGTCCGATTCAACGGGCAATTTTATGCACGGCCCACCGGAATCCAAAACTGGACATATCGTTGGGTTTGTATCATCAAAACAAATCTGTAGACATATAGTTTGCCGACTTTAGAGACCATTGACTCTGGCATATTTTACGGTACAAGGCGGGTCCAACGGCGGACACCGTTTTTGTCCGAAATTACCGTTTTGCTCCTGTGTCCAGAATTGGACTTAAGGACAGGCAATCCTAGCTAATTTGACTATTCTGAGAATGTTGGCAATGTCTGTTTCAGTTTTTGGAGATAGTTATGATGAGTTGGACTTTACGGCCCACTAGTTGACTATATTTTGTGGGATCTGCGTGCAACCTCCAGGCAAGTATACCTTGCCTCCCTGTACAGTTTATTTTTATGCTTGTAGTACACTTGTTGTAGTATGTTATCTTTAGTTACCTTAGTTGTTACAGATTTATATGATATTGTGTTTACCAGTTTATTGTCTTGCTCGTATATCAGTATTTCATGACTTGATAGTGTAGTTATACCAGGCTTGTTTACGTCATGGATCATGCTAGAGTTGTCCTTACCTGTGTCATGACCGAGTTGTATCGTGTCTTCACATGTATCTTGAATGAGTCGTATCTGCAAGTATGTGTGAGTGAACTGCTATTCCTTTGTCTTTCCCACAACCTGTGAGTCCACACACGGGGCGAGGGTTGTCCTTTGCACCTGCGAGTCCACATACGGGGCGAGGGTAACTTGTCTTAAAACTGACCTGCGAGTCCACATTCGGGGCGAGGGTTGGTATTCCATTGATCTACCAATAGTTCATTTATGCATACTTGATCCCGTATCCATGTTCATAGCTACATGTCAGTAGCCACATGTCAGTCTCATGTCTAATTCCTGTTTATACTCTGGTTATATTATTGCATGATTAAACTATTAGATAGGCATATTTTATGTATCTTGCTAGTCCTCTGAGGACCTAATGATCTCTTTAGGTTTAGCGATTGCATGGAGTTAGTTAGCAGAGCAGGATGGTAGAGGATTGTGATCTATGATACAGGTATTTGCTTGTGATATTCCTTTATTATCCTTTCGTGCTTTATATTCAGTACCATGATATACTCTGCTTACTTATAGACTCATATCATTCTTGGAGTCTAATCGAACAATATGTTAATGGTCTGCAGACCATGACCCATACTTGTTCATTCTTGTTTATTTGATTCTTGTGGATTGAGATACATTTTAGATTAGACATGATACCCATGACCTTGACTGCTTATACGTACTCGATTCGGGCTGGAGTCCGCTCGATACGTAGCTGGCTTGCTCACGAGCTCGCGTCCGAAAATCGGGTGCGGGCCATGACAACTTGACCTGACTCGATTCGACTTGACCACTTGACTTAACTATACATGACCCTTGATCGACACTAGTATTGGCTACTTGACCACTCTTGACTTGAGAGCCCCTCACTGGGCTGCGATAGAGACTTACTATGGATTGAGAGTTCCTTATCAGGCTACTCTCTGTAGGGCCGTTAGTACCCCGTTGGGCTGTCGTATCATTTATCTACTTTCTTGGTAGCCACTTATTTTCCATGTTGTCCTATGTCATTTTATTATCTATCGCTTTTTACCTTACCATGTACTTTTATTATTTATATTGTTATTTGATAGTTTTATTCATGTCTATTTTATGCATATTAACTAAAATGTATAGTAGGCTTGTATATTATATACATCGTATTATGTCTCTCTGAGGACCTGGTCTCCTTTCAGGTTAATGCAAAAAAAATTCATAAGAGGGTTGGGAGTTACTTCTTCTGGATTCAGGTATCGATTGGTGATGCCTTCTTATCTAGTCTTCCAAATTATTTCCTTAGTTCCAAGTATTGTTGTCACGCCCCAGAACCAGAATACTGGAGAGCGGGGGACAGACACAGCCAGCTACGTACATTGAAGTATAACCCACTTCGACGTACGATCACGACTGTCTAGAGGCATAAGGGTTTGACTATAAGCCAACAGTCACTTATGGTCAAGAACAAGCCTAGTGCCTCAATCTCAAGTAAGCAAGTAAATGTAACAAGATGGTAGATCATCAGGCATACGAAGTAAGGTATCCCATACATTATATATTCAGATGATCATGAAGCTAGTCATACAAAATACGAAGATTAGTAAGAGTTTAAATCATACATGATCAACCCTAGGATTTGTCAATCATGTTACAGCCCTTAGGCAGACAGGAATATAAATTTAACACGAGCTAACACTTGCTCGGCGGATAAATGCCTCAGAAGAATAATTTAGAATAGAGTGGAAGAGAAACATAAAACCCACTCGTTGCCAGGGTTGCGTCTAGTGTTAACCATCTGGATGGAAGGCTAGAAGATCCTCGGGTGCTACTCCGAAATCTGGCCATACAAAACCAGCTGGGTCAGACCCCAGAAAGAGCAAGTGCCACAAGGGAGGCTTCACTTAAGAACTAAAACCAGCATATTAGCATATGATACATAAATGATAACAAAAAACATGAGTTAGAGAAAACATGGTGATAATCGATAAGATAACCAAAGGATCATTCCAGTAACAAAGTTACAACCCGTAAACCAAACAAGGACCGGGGTTGTAATCCTTCACCGGAACAGAACTTAGTCTCTAACCGATTATCGATAAAGTAAAGTATAATAGTAACGTGTTGAAGTAACCATGCACTGGCCTTATCTCGGCAAGACTAGACTAAACTCCATCCAACAATCACGGTCAAGCAATGAGTACAGCTTGATACTTTAACTAACTAGCATTATCACAAGCCTAGTTACTAACAAGATTCATCGAGATGTTCCAACAGCCACAAGTCCTGTAGTCTTAATCCAGGTTATCCGGTCGCAAGTTGAGAAAGTTAGATTAGGTGACTTGGGGGTGCAACACATGATAGTGTGCTGGAAATGTGCCCTACTCGAGGGCAGGCTACAAGTCCAATTAGAGCGCCCAGATAACAGGACTGTATGTAGCTGGAAAATTTCTCCATGGACTACTTGATAAATCTAGTTATTATCCTGATTAGATTCAGTATGAATCCTTGACCGTGGTAACCAAGAATCCATGTCCTAGACATGATGCAAGATGAGATATGTAACTTATACAAGCATAACCATCCACGGTGTCAAGACAAGAGTTACTTAGCAAGTCAAGATAGACATCGCAACAACATATCAAGATTTATCAGGTTAGGTTACTTATCAAGATTACTTGTCAGGAGTACGCCATAATGGACCACCATCAAGAATTATCATATCAAGCTACTTGTCAAAAGTGCACCACGACGGGTCACTATCAAGAGTTATCATATAAAGTTACAATGTCATGTCGTGTTCATGTAAGTGCACTACGATAGGCCACTATCAAGAAGTTGTTAGAGAGTGTACGTGCCATACCAAGATCGTGTTTAAAGCTTAGAGTACATGTGCAACATGAAAAGTAACCTAATAGGACTTAGTCAAGTAAAGAGTACAAACAAGGTCACAATTTACACTAAGGACCATGGGGACAAATACGGACATTTGCAAGAGATGGCACAAGGGTCAATGGGGTATCATGAAGTGCATGCACCCAAAATGCATGTGCTGAGAGTGGCATGCGGCCAAGGCTATTCGCCTAAGGGCATTCGCCCACCTGTATGCGCCTAGGACTAAACACATCACATAGGGCATATATTATGGAAGGAATGCATAAGAGAGTGCATGCGCCCATGGCCTATGCACCCACAAGCATACGCTTATAGTCTATGCGCCCATATGAGTGAGGCAGGGAGCAATGGGAGGCTAAGTCAGGAGCCATCTATACTGGCCATACGGGCGCATAATAAGGGCTATGCGTCCACTGCTATGGAATACTACGACTTAACACATATTGAAGTTATGCACATAAGCAAGTAAGAGTCATGGACGTATATAAAGCCAAACGCCCACACTATGGAAGGTAGGGAGCTTGGGCTCATATATAGGACTATGTGCCAAAGGCTAAAGTCCATGTGGGCCCATAAAATGCCATGCGCCCACACTGTTCTTCTTCTCCAACCCGAGAAGAAAAACTATGGAACCCATGAACTTCCAAGGTCCATAAATCACTTAAAATAAATCGAAATTTGGGTTTTCAAAGGTCCATTTTGGATAAAATTAAATTCTCTACAATATAGAATAATCAAAACTTGAAAACAAATAGTTTGAGAGATCAAAACCCAAGAAAACCAAAATTTGAGAAAACTTAGATCTACAAGTTTTGATCCACCAAAACCAAAAATGCTAAGTACTAAAGGGTCTTAGAAGCTTGTAGGGAAGACAATAGAACAGTAAAAATAGAGTTCCTCCATGAAGCAAGTTGCACTTGCCTAAGGTGGTTGGAGAGAATTAGTGGAGAAGAGAAATAAATGAAAGAGTAATGAGAAGAGAGAGAGAGTAGAGTTGGGTTATAAAGAGGGGGTTTATCATGATGAACCACTCACCCAAACCAAACCAAAAATAAACCAAGCCGAGCTAAACCAAGAACAAACCATGTCAAGCCATGCTAGTCAAGCCAATATACGGGTCGGGAATCCGTACACGTATACTGGAAATACGTATAACGGAAAATGGGAGTGACAACTTTACCCACCTTAAAAGATTTTCGTCCTCGAAATTTAATCAAGAGACTAGAGATGTCGGGACAAGCTATACTAATCACGAGAAATCTATGACTAGCAATTAATCAAGAAATCATTCATACAAGCAAGGAATTAAAAATATAAGGCATAAGAAAGATATTATACCTTATGAGTCAAACAGTTATGGATATCGCGATCGGATATCATCCTCACGCTCCCACGTTGACTCACCCAAAGAGTGATGACCCCAAGCAACACGGACTAAACTAATAGTCTTGTTCTTGAGTATCTTCTCTCTCCGATCCAATATGGATACAGGTCTTTCCTCATAAAAAAATTGGTACCAATAGCTAATTCTGAATGATCAAGGACATGACTCAGATCCGGGATATACCGCCGCAATTGGGATACATGAAAGACGTCATGTACCTCACGTAATGACGGCGGAAGAGCGAGACGATAGAACACATCGCCTACTCGCTCTAAAATGTCGAACAACCTTATATACCTAGGACTAAGCTTTCCTCGTATGCCAAAATGAATGATGCCACGGGTAGACGAGATCCTAAGGAATACGTGGTCGTCGGTAGAAAATTCAAGGGGACGTCGATAAGAATCGGCCCAATGACGCTGGCGATCTTGTGCAACTCGAAGATGATCACTGACTTGTCTGACTACCTCAATAGTCTGTATAATTATCTCTGGACCAAGCATCTGCCTCTCGCCTATATCATCCCATGCTAACGGGGATCTGCACTTCCTGCCGTACAAGGCCTCAAAGGGCACCATCTGGATACTGCCCTGGAAACTGTTGTTAAAGAAGAACACTACGAGATGCAGGTGATCTTCCTATGAACCACCAAAATTAAGCGTACATGACTGCAACATATCTTCAAGAGTCTGGAACGTGCGTTCTGACTGACCATCAGTCTGCGGATGATAAGCTGAACTGAACTTGAGACGAGTCCCCAAACTCTTCTGAAGAATCAACCAAAAGTGCGATGTAAATCTTGAATCTCTGTCGGATACGATACTGACTGGCACTCCGTGCAACCTGACTATCTGCCGGAGGTATATCTTTACTAGCTGATCCATCGACTGACCAATCCTAAAAGGGAGAAAATGAGCTACCATGGTGAGTTTATCAACTATAAGCCAGATAGCATCTCTCCCAGCTAGGGATTTAGGTAACCTAGTTACAAAATCTATGGTAATGTGCTCCCATTTTTATTCTGGGATCGGTAAAGGTCGAAGAAGTCCAGCCGGTCACTGATTTTCAGCCTTAACTTGTTGGCAAACTAAACAATGAGAGACAAACTGGACTACCTCCCTCTTTATGCCATTCTACCAAAATTGCTGACGGATATCACGATATATTTTCGTACCGTCGGAATGAATCGAATACTGCGAACTGTGAGCCTCTGCCATAATCTCTTGCCCGATATCACCACTGGGTACACAAAGATGCCTTCCATGTCTAAGTGTATTGCCCTCATGAGTATATAACTCTGCTCTTCGTCCTGCAACACATTCTGCCCTAAACCACTGAAGCTTAGAATCCGTTGACTGAGCTAACTTAATCCTCTCAACTATATTGGACTGAACTTGCATACTGGCCATCAATGCCACAGTGGTAGGAAGAACAACTTAAATACCCATCTTCTAAAGATCTGCTAACAACTCTGGATGTGATGTTAAAAAATAAACTATGGCTCTTCTGCTCAATGCATCTGCAACAACGTTGGCCTTCACAGGATGATACTGCAGGTTGATGTCGTAATCCACAAGTAGCTCTAGCCATCTTCTCTGACGCATATTAAGGTCCTTCTGGGTAAACATATACTTAAGACTCTTGTGCTCGGTAAAAATCTTTACCCGATCTTCATATAAATAATGCCTCCAAAGCTTAAGTGCGAAAACCATCGCTGCTAACTCCAAGTCGTGGGTTGGATAATTCCTCAAATGATCACGAAGCTAACGTGACGCATAAGCTACTACCTTACCATGCTGCATCAAGACGCATCCCAATCCCTTGTCGGAAGCGTCACAACAGACTGAAAATCCTCCAATCCTATCTGGAAGCGTGAGAATGGGTGCCATCATCAATCCTTGCCTCAACTTCTCAAATAAACTCTGACACTCTACTGTCTAAGCAAACTGCATATCCTTACGGGTCAACTGCGTCAGTGGTGCTGAAATCCGAGCAAAATCTGATACAAACCGTCGGTAATAGTCGGCCAATCCTAGGAAACTCCGAACTTCTACGACGGTACTAGGAACTAGCCATGTCTCTATAGCCTCTATCTTCTGGGGGTCCACTTCCACTCCACATTCGGTGATGATATGACCTAAGTACGAGATACGATCTAGCCAAAACTCGTACTTATTGAACTTCGCGTACAACTGGTGCTCTCTGAGAATCTGAAGAACTACACGAAGATGTTGCTCATGCTCTACCTCATTCTTGCTATATACTAAGATGTCGTCTATAAACACTATCACAAACTGGTCCAAATAGGGCATGAAGATATGATTCATGAGGTAAATGAATATGGTTGGCGCATTGGTCGCTCTAAATGGTATAACAAGGAACTCCCAATGTCAATAACTGGATCTGAATCCTATCTTCGGGACGTCTTGCTCTCTGACTCTGATCTGATGTTACCCTGACCGCAAGTCAATCTTCGAGAATACTGCCACTCCTCTGAGTTGATCAAATAAATCATCTATCCTTGGTAGAGGATATATATTCTTGATTGCTACAGAGTTCAAGGTACGATAATCAACACATAATCCTGACCTACCATCCATCTTTTTTTACAAGAAGTATCGGGGCTCCCCAAGGTGATCCACTAGCACGAATGAATCCCTTGGTTCTGAGTACTTCAATCATCTTGTACAAGATCTCTAACTCTGAAGGTGCTATCCTGTAGACTCCTTCTGACACTGGTGCCGTCCCTGGAAACAAATCAATGGTGAACACTATCTCTCTCTGAGGGCATGCTTGGACGCTCTTTGGGAAATACATCAAGAAATTCTTCTACTACTCTGGGAAACTGAACTGCCACTGCTACTGCCATCCGCAATACTGGTGGAGAAGGTTCTACTTCGCCTCTGGAAAATAAAAACTCCGGTTCGTCAGGAATAATCCTGCCAACACGGCAGTATATTCTTGCATATTGATCCTTCAACCAATCCATTTCTTGGACAACATCATAGTCGACCGTCAAAAATTCTATCAATCTAGCAGGGAACTCTCTACCGCTAACTACGATTCGACACGAGGAATAGACTCTATCTACTCCCACAAGACCGTTACCAGCAAGTATATTGAGCCTTACTGATAATGACTCGGGCTCCAGTCCTACCCGTATTATGAATCGTATAGACATAAATGAATGTGATGCACCCGAATTAAATAATACGGATGTTAGAAAAGAGTTGACGAGAATGGTACCTGCCACCACCTCACCTGATGCCAATTCTTCTGCTACGGTCAGAGCCATAGCCTGACCTTGTCCTCTTGGTGTTGGTCCCCTCTACTAGAAACCTCTCTACCGGTTCTAAATCTAAGCTTGGGCATACTGCTGAGCCTGAGGCGGCAATGATCTTGGAGGCTAGTACTACTGCTGCACTGGTGCTGGACCCCTAATCGACGGATTGGTTAGGTTTGATGACGATGAACTGGCTCTATTCGGATAGGACCCTATCTTATGGTCCGGTGCCCTACAAGCCAAGCACAATCCCTGTGCTCTGCGACATTCTGATACTACATGTCCTGGCTTTCCATAATGAGAGCAACCCATTTCGGAAGACTGCTTCTGCTTTTGCTACTGAGGATTTGTCGGTGTCGAGTCCTGAACCAAAGAAACTATGGTCGCCCTCCTTGGAGCTCCAATAGTCAAAGCCCTAGCTGTCAGGGCTGGTGCTGATGACTGGGACATCTGTCCATGGGACCTCTTTCGTCCTCCACTTCTATCTACAATCCACTGCGAAGTATACTCGTGCCTCTTCGCTGCTCGCAAGATGGCATCAAACATCTGGAGCTTAAACTGCTCCATTGATATAATAATCTCTAGCTGGAGTCCCTGCTGGAATTGCTGGGCTCGATCCAATTTGATTGCCACCAAGGTAGGAGCAAACCGACTGAGTCTCGGCCGTATATCCATCGATCGTTCTTTCCATCTGCTTAAGATTGGTGAATATCGTCTGCAGATCATACCGAGCTACTGCGTCGAAGTACTTGGTCTGGAACTTGTTGCTGAATACTGTCCACAAAACAGGCCTTGGTAATCCAACTGCTAGTATCGCCTACCAGCTGTAGGCTAAGTCCCATAACTACAGGCGCACAACGGCCACCTTCTCTTCCTCAGGAATCCTAGCTGCCTCCAGGATAACTTCTAGGTCCTGAAGCCATACATCAGTAGCGATAACATCTTCACTGCCGTCAAAGAAAGGAGGGTTCAGATGCTTGAAGCTGTTGGCCACGTTGTTCCCTTGGTAACCAACTCTGCCCATGGCATCTTGTACTATCTGGTTTAGGGCATCATCCCAACGATCTTGAGATGCAAGTAATTCCCTGATGAGTTCCACCATGGTTCTATTATCAGGCTCTGTAAGATGAGCTAGCAAAACTGGTGGCTCTTGACCCCCGATAGGCTTGGCTCTAGAGGCTACCCCAGAATGCTAGGCTTGGTCTCCAGGTTGCTGCTAGTTCACTGGAGTTGCTCCGCCTTACCGATCGGTAGGACCAGGAAGAAAGCCGCTGAAGAAACGACATGGGGAACAATTAGGAAGGACCATGATAGAGCAAGGATATAAGCATGTGATCAGGTCAAGATTTCGGAAAGATTGGAAGACACGAGTAGAGATCAAGGGCGAGTGCTGATTGAGACATATATTCAGTAAAACCCTCACATATCTTAATTTACAAGACCTGCATGGGCCACCACTTAAACCGTGTCACGCCCCAGAACCAGAATACTGGAGAGCGGAGGATAGACACAGCCAGCTACGTACATTGAAGTGTAACCCACTTCGATGTACGGTCACAGCTGTCTAGATGCATGAGGATTTAACTACAAGGCAACAGTCACTTATGGTCAAGAACAAGCCTAGTGTCTCAATCTCAAGCAAGCAAGTAAATGTAATAAGATGGTAGATCATTAGACATACAAAGTAAGGCATCCCATACATTACATATTCAGATGATCATGAAGCTAGTCATACAAAATACGAAAACTAGCAAGAGTTTAAGTCATACATGTTCAACCCTAGGATTTGTCAATCATGTTACAGCCCTTAGGCCGACATGAATGTAAATTTAACACGAGCTAACACTAGCTCGACGGCTAAACGTCTCAAAAGAATAATTTACAATAGAGTAGGAGAGCAAAATAAAGTCTACTCGTTGCCAAGGTTGCATTTAGTGTTCACCATCTGGCTGGAAGGCTGGAAGATCCTTGGGTGCTACTCCAAAATTTGGCCATAAAAAACCAGCTGGATCAGACCCTAGAAAGAGCAAGTGCCACAAGGGAGGCTTCACTTTGTAACTAAAACCAACATATTAGCATATGGTACATAAATGATAACGAAAAAAATGAGTTAAAAAAACATGGTGATAAACGATAAGATAACTAAAGGACCATTTCAGTAACCAAGTTACCACCCGTAAACCAAATTAGGAACGGGGTTGTAACCCTTCATCGGAATCGAACTTAGTCTTTAACCAATTATCGATAAAGTAAAGTATAATAGTAACGTGCTGAAGTAACCATGCACTAGCCTTGTCTAGGCAAGACTAGACTCGACTCCATCCATCAATCATGGCCAAGCAATGAGTACGGCTTGATACTTTATCTAATTAGGTTTATCACAAGCCTAGTTACTAACAAGATGCATCGAGATGTTCCAACAGCCACAAGTCCTGCAGCCTTAATCCAGGTTATCCGGTCGCAAGTTGAGAGAGTTGGGTTAGGTGACTTGGGACAGTATACTGGAAATGTGCCCTGCTCGACAGCAGGCTACAAGTCCAATTAGAGCTCCTAAATAATATGACTGCCTGTAGCTGGAAAATCTCTTCATGCACTACTTGATCAATCTAGTTATTATCCTGATCAGATTCAGTATGAATCCCTGACAGTGTAACTAGGAATCCATATCCTAGACATGATGTAAGACGAGACATGTAGCTTATACAAGCACAACCATCCACAGTGTCAAGATAAGATTTACGTAGCAAGTCAAGATAGCCGTCGCAACAGCATATCAAGATTTATCAGGTTAGGTTACTTATCAAGATTACTTGTCAGGAGTGTGCCACAACGGACCACCATCAAGAATTATCATGTCAAGTTACTTGTCAAAAGTGCACCACGACGGGTTACTGTCAAGAGTTATCATATAAAGTTACAATGTCATGTCGTGTTCATGTAAGTGCACCACGGCAGGCCACTATAAAGAAGTTGTTAGAGAGTGTACGTGACATACCAAGGTCGTGTCTAAAGCTCAGAGTATATGTGCAACATGAAAAATAATCTAATAGGACTTAGTCAAGTATAGAGTACAAACAAGGTCACAATTTATACTAAGGACCATGGGGACAAATATAGACATTTGCAAAAGATGGCACAAGGGTCAATGGGGTGTCATGAAGAGCATACACCCAAAATGCATGTGCTGAGAGTGGCATGTGCCCAAGGCTATGCGCCTGAAGGCATGCGCCTACCTCTATGTGCCTAGGACTAAACACATCACGTAGGGCATATGTTATGTACAAAAGAGTGCATACGCCCATGGCCTGTGTGAAGAACAGATGGCAACTCTAGAGGGGGGTGAATAGAGTTATAGTAATAATAACCAATTAAAAAATCAACTCTTTCACAATCTAAAATTAATCAGAGTAAATACGGAAAATAAATAAGGAGCAAGAGAGCATACGTAAACGCAGTCGATTTTAACCTGGTTTCCCTCGTGGAGGACTAGTCTAGGCCTGAGAACTCTAGCTCAGGATTAAATCTACTATTTGTGAAATAGTAGTTACACCCCGTGCCTTTACTTCAGAAGAGCACGTCAACTTCTTACAATGGATCGTAGTGGCGATGCTTGGAATTTTCCAAGCTACATCTTGAACTCTTGCACAAGACTCCTAACTGAGAGATGCCGAGCACTCGAGACTTAGGAAACTTGTGGCTAGTAGATGAAGAAGGGTATGGCTTATATTGAGCTTAGGAGAGAAGAGAAGAGAAGATTGGATGATTGAAAATGAGAGAATTCTTGGCCTATTTATAGGTTTTTATTAGGCAGAATTCGGCCAGAATTCTGGTAGGAATTTTCAAATATTTGGCCGTTGGTCAACTAGCAACCAGCAAGCCCTAAAAATTAGGGTGCTGATTTTTAGGGGACATAGTTCGGCCCGAACTCTGTGTGGAGGTAGAGTTCGGCCCGAACTCTGTCTCCAGAGCACAGAATGGGTCCAAGGGTCCAGTGGTCTGATTTTGGATGTGGAGCTTTATGGATTTGGATAGGTTATGGGTTGAGTCTCAAGAGCCCAGCATAACTCAGCTTACAATCATTCTAGACTCAATAAAATATAAAAGTACAGACTCAAAAATTGACTCGCATCTGCAAAAATGAGCTGTCATCTGGCTTGAACTGGATGTAGTCGTCGTGTGTCGTATTGAATTATCACAAGTATTATTTAGTCAATGTTATCAATATTTGGTTGACTGTGACTTTGTGTCAACAATCTTCCCCATATTGATAATTGACAAAATAAAAATTGTATATTCAATATCCATACCTGGACACATATAACGACATAGCTCCCCCATAATTAGTGTCGAGCTTAAGAATAGCTCCCCCATAAACAATGCTGTGAATATTGTTGGCCTGTTAATAATATTCTTCCAAAAGCACATATAAACCAACAAACAGAACATAATATACACATATCTCCCCCTTTTGGCATTTAGCAATATGAGATATATAAAGAATAACTGGCAAACACACAAAATAGAGAAGAAATTGCATATAAACTAAGATAATAACCAAGAGTCATAATGACATAGAAACTGATAATAGTACTGCCAAAGTCTCAAAAGCACAACTCATTAGAAGTCTACTACAAATCAAGTACATAAAGGTAATTAAAGCAAAATGCATAAACATAATCTAAGATCCTCAGTAGCAGCATCACAAGTAGTGCATATCCATCATCGAGCATGAGAGGGCCCGACGTCGGCCGAAGCATCAGTAAAGGAGCGACGTGGGTCCACAAAAGCCGCATCCGAATCCATGTAGCGACGAACCCAAGGGTCATCGATACGGAATCCCTCACGACCTGGGTCTCGCTCCATAGGAATGGGC
Organism: Iris pallida; assembly: GCA_029216955.1. Taxonomy (NCBI): domain Eukaryota; kingdom Viridiplantae; phylum Streptophyta; class Magnoliopsida; order Asparagales; family Iridaceae; genus Iris; species Iris pallida. The sequence continues at coordinate 5,470,536 of JANAVB010040419.1, read as the reverse complement.
ATGGAAGGATGACGAGACATGGAATACCGAATATCATACAGCGAGTTGCTGATAGCACTCATCTACAAGGTAGTCCGATAGTCCAGCTGAGTCCATCGATCGTCCTCCAAAGTGAAGCGATCTCGGAGCATGGCCTGAAGAGACTCAAGAGTGGCCGGAGGAGGAGGAGGAGGACCCTATCCGAGAGGAGGGGCCTCTGGCTCATCATCAGAATGCTCAGACACTACTGGTGAGCCGATGGCCGCCTGAAGCCTCCTTGCCTTAGAGAGAAAGGCAGGGACAGGTAAGAATGGACACTCATCAAGGGGTACATGGAACGCACGAAAGATCATAGGAAGTTATAATGCATAAACCAAAGATCTTGGTTTCTTCCTACAGTTGGTCATCCAATCCATCATTGTGCATGGAAGGTTAAAGGGAACATGGAAGTGGAGATGGTACAATGCTGAGATCTCAAAATAAGTGACTTCATCGGTAGAACCCGCTTTGGGTTGAATGGTGTTGAAAATGATCCGATGAAGCTCATAGAAATAAGTATTTAGGAATTTTGCCAAAAGCTTACGAGGAAGTGTGTTAGGGCTACACAGGTCGTCCTTGAAGCTCTCTAGTGAAATCTCTTCGGGAAAGATAAAGGATCTAGCTTCAACAAGCTTTTCCCAAGAATTAGGCTCTTGAAGCTCAAGATATTCGGCCAGTTCAAAATCATCAAAGGATATATCAATTCCCGCAACTCGTGAATAAATATGAGTGTCATCATGGGTCAAGTTACAGTAAAACATTTGAATGGAACTACGATAAATGACCGAATTAGAAGTAACGAGTTCATCAAGACAAAAGTCATGAAATAGTACATCATATTGTGAGAAAATGGTAAAGTTGATGGGGTGTCCCACAAATACTGGACGTGTCCGAAAATCACTAAACCAATCATTTGAGGCATCTAGTGATACAAAAATTCGATCGTCGTAAGTGTTTGGATCATTGGAACATGGAGGATTGAACAACGGATGGATTTGTTGTTCAATGGCCGGTACAACGGGTGGTGCAACGGGCGGCTCAACGCGTGGAGGAGCATTCGACGAGGATGCTCCCTCTGTCCAAAGTCTCTTTCCGCGGTTGAACAGACGAGGGGCCATAACACAATAGATAATGAAAGAAATTGAGATATAGAAAAGTAAAAAATTATACCTCAAACTAGTGATGAACTATGGAAGAGAATTGAAAAATAAGCCTTCTCCTTGAGTTTGGGGAAGAATGGAGCACAAAAGAGGAGAAAGTAGGGTTAGGGTTTTGATAGAATTGTGTTTGAGAAGGTGGAAAGGTGCTAAGAAGGAAGGAGATGAAAGAGAAACCGAATATAGGGGAAGGGTTTCTCTTGGTCGGGTCAAATAATGACCATTGGATCAATATTTTGATCAACGGCTGGGCTGTTTCCAGTTCTGGAACAGTCGGGCCGAATTCGGCCCGAATTCTGCTAGGAGCAGAGTTCGGCCCGAATTTCGGATCCTGGTCACAGAATAGGAATCAGGTAGAAACAGAAAAAATATTGGTTAAGTAATAGACAAACCAATATAAGATATGAGTATAAAGATATGAAAGACCCAATTAGTAAACAAAGGAATAATAGAAATTGATTCTGAAGCAGCAATATGAAATTGAAATAATAGTGTTTCAGCATGTGATAAATGAAAATGAACCATATAATAAACACGGAATTATATCATAATTCAATATTTTGAAGCTGCCATGGGTTAGCTGCAGGGGCCGGATCCCAGCTAGCGGTAGTCCTGAGGACTAGTGCATCGTGTCGCTTAGGCTTTTACGCCTTGTTGTCAGAAGGACCCTTTCGGCTTGTACCTATAGCAAGTTCATCATAATAGAATCAAGATATACTCGATATTTACGCAGGTTTATCTTAATTTACAACAGCTTCATCTAAGATTCCAAGTTCACGATAAAGAAAATTGAAGCGCTCTTCGGATAATGGTTTTGTGAAGAAGTCTGCTAACTGATGATCAGTGTCAATAAATTATAAGTTAATCGTGCCATTTTGCTGATGATCACGCAAAAAGTGGTGACGAATTTCAATGTACTTCGTGCGTGAGTGACAAATGGGGTTCTTAGTCAAATTTATAGCACTAGTGTTGTCACAAAAGATTGGAGTATGCATGAAAGATAAATTATAGTCTTCAAGGGTTTGCTTCATCCACAGAATTTGTGCACAACAACGCCCAGCTGCGATGTATTCAGCTTCTGTTGTGGATAGTACGAAAGAATTCTGCTTCTTGCTAAACCAAGAGACTAAAGCTTTTCCTAATAAATGACACGTACCGCTCGTACTTTTACGGTCGACCTTGCATCCGGCGAAGTCAGCATCAGAGTAACCAATGAGGTCAAATGATGTTGACTTGGGATACCATAGGCCCACTGTAACCTTACCCTTAAGGTATCGAAAGATACGCTTAACCGCGGTCATGTGTGATTCCTTAGGATTTGCTTGATATCTAGCACACAGGCAAACGCTAAACTTAATATCAGGGCGACTTGCAGTAAGATAAAGTAGACTGCCTATCATACCTTGATACTTACGTTGATCTACGGGTTTGCCACTATCATCTGGTTCATGTTTGGTTGAAGTAGCCATAGGAGTGCTGATTGGTTTGACGTTGTCAAGGTCGAATTTCTTCAGCATGTCCTTTGTATACTTCGACTGTCAGATGAAGGTTCCATTTGACATTTGTTTGACTTGCAGCCCAAGAAAGTAGTTGAGCTCCCCCATCATGCTCATCTCAAACTCGGTCTGCATACACTTGGCAAAATCTTGACAAAGAGTTTCATCAGTGGAACCAAATATAATATTATCTACATATATTTGTACTAAAAGAATAGTGTCTTTGAAAGATTTTATGAAAAGTGTAGTGTCAATTTTCCCTTTTGAAAAACCTTTCTTAAGTAGAAAATTGCTTAGCCGTTCATACCAAGCTCTAGGGGCTTGTTTGAGGCCATACAGCGCTTTCTTTAGCTTGAACACGTGGTCGGGAAATTTGTGATTTTCAAAGCCAGGGGTTGTTTTACATAAACTTTCTCCTTAATAAAACCATTCAAGAAAGCACTTTTAACATCCATTTGGAATAATTTAAAATTTTGAAATTTTGCAAATGCACAAAGCATCCGAATGGATTCTAATCTAGCAACAGGAGCATACGTCTCATCGTAGTCGATACCTTCCTCTTGGTTGTATCCTTGGGCTACTAGACGAGCTTTGTTGCGTGTGACTGAACCATCTTCATTCACTTTGTTTCTAAAAACCCATTTAGTACCAATAATCGAGTGATTAGTCTGTATAGGAACAAGTTCCCATACTTGGCTCCTCTCGAATTGGTTGAGTTCCTCTTGCATAGCAGAAATCCAAAATTCATCATTGAAAGCTTCTAAAATGTTTTTAGGCTCAATTTGTGAAATAAAGGCAGTACTAGCAATAGAGTCTCTTAATGATGATCTAGTAGTTACTCCACGTGAAACCTCGTCGATTACCAAATTTTCTGGATGTGATGGCTTGAAAGAGAATTTCTTAGGCAAGCTTTCCAGAGAATTTGTTTCGGTTGTGGTGTTCATTGGAGTAGACGTTGATGGCTCAACATCATCATCAAGAGTAGCTGCTGCACTGTTATCTTTATCAAAAGTCACATTTGTGGACTCTTCCACAATTAATGAGCGTTTGTTAAAAACTCTATATCCCTTACTCTTGGCAGGATAGCCAAAGAAAATACCATTGTCAGCTTTGGCATCAAATTTGCCTAAGTTGCCTTTGGTGTTAAGGATAAAACATCTACAGCCAAAAACTCTAACATAAGAAACATTTGGGGTTCTCCCAAACCAAAGCTCATAGGATATTTTCTTCGTAATAGGACGAATAAGTACCCTATTTAAAACGTGGCATGCTGTACTGACAGCTTCAGCCCAAAAATATTTCGGAAGTAAAAACTTGTTCAACATGACTCTAGCCATATCGCCAAGAGTCCTATTCTTCCGCTCCACAACACCATTTTGTTGAGAAGTTCTTGGACAAGAAAACTCATGATCAAAACCATTGGAATAACAAAACTTTTCAAAATAAGAATTTTCGAACTCGCCTCCATGATCACTTCGGATTCGAGTAATCATGTAGCCTTTTTCGTTTTGAACTTTCTTGACAAAAATCTTGAAAATCGAAATAGCATCACTTTTATAAGTAAGAAAGAAAACCCAAGTAAATCTTGAAAAGTCATCAATAATAACAAAGGCATAGAGTTTTCCACCAAGACTGGCTACTCTACTAGGGCCAAATAAATCCATATGGAGTAGTTGCAGGGGTCTAGTAGTGCTTACAGAGTTTATGGAATGAAAAGATGACTTGGTTGCCTTATTCAACTCACATTCGGCACATACGGTATCTTTTTTGAATGTGATGTCGGGCAAGCCTCTAACTAGCTTCTTGGTCGATAGCCTGGATATAGTATCCATGTTGGCATGACCAAGACGCTGGTGCCATAGTAACCGTTCATCTTTATGAGCATATAGGCATCTACCTGCATTGTTAGTATCTATAGACAAATAGAAAATATAAATATTGTCCTCTCTTACCCTTTCAAAAGCAATGTCTCCTGTTGACCTATCATAAATAAGGCATTTGTTTTGTCCAAAGTTAATGTCATAACCATGGTCAGTAAGATGACTGATGCTGAGCAGGTTATGCTTTAACTCGGTCACTAGGCAGACATCCTTTATTACGGGAGAGGGAGGATAACCAATAATACCATTACCTATAATATAACCTTTTAGGTTATTGCCTAAGGATACATATCCTTCTCTCTTCATCGATAGTGATGCGAACAGATTTGCATCTCCCGTCATATGCCACGAGCATCCACTATCGAGAATCTACTTACTTTTAGTTGAGGAGGGAAGGTCCACCTACATCAAGAGTAGATGTGACCTTTGGTATCCAAGTTCTTGAGGGTCCTGAAGAGTTAGTTTTAACCATGCATATATCTTTCTATCTTCTAATCTTCTAATTCTACATTGTGGTGAAATGTGTCCATGTAAACCAAAATAAGTACATGTAGCATTCCTATTTACATTAGGATCATGCTGATGATGTCTATAAGCAGAATAATGAGGAGATACAACAAGAAAAATGTTCATTTACGGCACGCAAAACACGTCGTAAAAGACCTTTTACGGCGTTCATATTGGCGCTGTAAAAGACTATGCCGTAAAAGACACTACTATTTACGGCGCGAGGATAAACACTGTAAATGTCTAAATGCAGGCCGTAAATGTACACAACTGAACGCCGTAATTAATTTTTCTCCAAATGTTAGACAATCATTTATGGCATATTTAGTGTGCCGTTAAAGCTATTCTGTATAATCAAATATGGCACACACATAAACGCCGTAAATCTATTCCTCAGTTGCAAATACGGAATACACTTGAACGCCGTAAAAGCTATTCCTCAAATCAAATACGGCTTACATTTGTATGCCGTAAAAGCTATTCCTCAGAATCAAATATGGCTTACATTTGAATACTGTAAAAGCTATTCCTCAGAATCAAATATGGCTTACATTTGTATGCCGTAAAAGATATTCCTCAGAATCAAATACGACGTACATTTGTATGCCGTAAAAGTTGTTCTTCAGAATCAAATACAACGTACATTTACATGTCGTTGCCGTAAAAGCTAGCTGTTCCTCAGAATCAAATACAAGATTCAATCTGAACAAAGTATATATATATATATATATATATAACAAATCAAAAATAAGTTAAAGAAATAGTTAATTGATATGTACTTGATCACAATCAGAGTACAAAACTGGAAACTCCTTCAAATAAACCCAAACACGTGATATCATAAAAACTAATTGGATTCAGTAGACAAAATACATCAATTGTAATGCTAAGGTCATGCCAAAGTACATCATGCCATATTGATACATGAACTATAAAAACAATTAGTACTGAATTAAGAACCATACTTCGACACAAATATTTTTGATCGAGTTTGTTTCATACATTGCCCTACTTTGGAACAAAAAGTGCAAATTGTCTTCTATCTATGACAAAATTTATCTCAATTTGGTTGTAGAGGAGAAGCTTCAAGCAATATACTGATTTCTTTCTTCTTCTTTCGATTGATAACCTGCACAAATAAAAAATGAGAAAATTGAGTCAAGAATACATGTACTCAGAACTTAAATTGTAGGAAAATAATAGGACATTGATTTAATTTTTCAGACACCCAAACATAAAAAACTAATCACTTTCCTTTTCCAACCCGATGATTCCGCGAACCAAACGAGGCCTAAGGACAAGGTGGGGAAGCACATGAAAGCACAAAGCTTAATATTAATTAATGAACAAGCTAATAAAGCTTGTTTAAAATGGTGTGGAAGCTAATGGCTTAGCCACTAGCAACAGCCACTAACTAATAAAGAGAGATTCAAAGGGGATTCCCAGACAGAGAATCTCACAGCTTGAGGTCATTGATGTCACAATCAGTAAACATATACATGCTAAGCATATGCGTAATTTTATTGACTAATCTGAACAATATATACTATTCAGTGGGTGGTCAACAGTTAGAGAGGATCAACATCAGACTTTTGTAAAGAAACACCTACATTCGACAACATGATATGATTATCGATAAGCAATCGAGTTTGATCATATATATATATATATATATATATATATATATATGAGTTTGATCATATATATATATATATATATATATATATATATATATATATATATATATATATATGAGTTTGATCATATATATATATATATATATATATATATATATATATATATATATATATGTGTGTGTGTGTGTGTGTATCGCGTGTAATCGAGTATTTTTGTGACATGGAATCAATAGCATATGTGAAACTGCGCAAAAAACATGAAATGTCGATCCTGATGTCCATCCACTCAGTATCTCGATATGAACTTCATCAGTTTTCCACAATACTCGTAAAAATGTATTTTTCTTTCCATTGCAATCAATTTCATACATCAATTTTTGCATCAATAATCAGAAATAAACCCCCCAAAAAATATAAAAATTATAATTGTTATTAAAAACCCTAATTTTGAAAGAATATATACCTCTGCTATTGGAGGAGACGATGGAGAATTTCAAAGACTGAGAAATTATGATTTGCAATCAATAAAAATAATTCGGATATGATTTTGTTGTGCTCGAGTCGCGCTGCCGAGACTCGCATCTCCGTTCCAAGTGAACGCCGCCGTCACACCTTGACCAAGGCCGCCTCCCGACCTCGTGCCTCCTTTCACCGTCGTCGCACCTCGTGTTGGGAAAGAAGCGCGGAAACCTTTCCCCAAACCGGAGAGTACCTGCGAGAGGACCGAGCAAACAACGCACGAACCCAAAAACAAGCACACAAAAACAACCACGCAGACACAGAGAATTTTTGACGTGGAAACCCTTGCGGGAAAAACCATGGGACGATCGGAGTCCAACACTGAGAAGCCTCCACTAATGGAATAGAAGAATTACACCCTCTACAAACTCCTCCCGATCCAAATCGGATCCCCACAACACTCAGAGACAAGAACAATGATCACAAGGCTACGAAGAACGAGAACGACGAGTAGAGATTACCCGAAACACGATCTCCTTCGAAAACGACCTTCGATCCTCCGTCTTCTTCTCCGAAGTTGCAATGGCACTCTTGCCTCCTTCTCTCTCAAACTTGTGTTGTCCAATGCGATAATACGATAATGAATTAGGGTTGAGAAAACTCAATATATCTCCCTAATCCTGCAACCAACCTGGACCGTTGGATTAGATCCAATGATGAAAACTCATCCTGAAATCCGCTTCAGCCCCCCGACACACAGAGTTCGGCCAGAACTCTGTGTGGGGCAACCAGCACTGGATGGCCAAACACTGGAACGGCCAGACCGAGTTCGGCCAGAACTCGGCCTGGGACCGAGTTCGGCCCGAACTCGGCCTGGGACCGAGTTCGGCCCGAACTCGGCAGACTTGGTCCAGAACCCCCTTTGGGGCAGCAGCAGCAGTAACAACTACTCCCGAGCTTCTCCGACATCGGACGGCGCTCGTCGCACTCCGGGATCTTCTCCACATAGGTTGGGAACCCCACCCACTCCAACAAATCTTCCCCTTCACAACTATGGGAAGGACGTCATCATCCCAACGATCTGCCTGCAGTACTCAAACTTCCTCCTTGGTAGAATCTTCGTGAACATATCAGCTCTGTTGTCATCTGTATGCACCTTCTCAAGCTCCGCGTCCTTCTTCTCAACCACATCCCGTATCCAATGATACCGAGTCTCGATGTGCTTGGACCGGCTATGAAACGTCTGATTCTTCACAAGATGGATAGCACTCTGACTGTCGCAAAGCAAAGTATACTGCTCTTGCTTCAGTTCCATTTCCTGTAACAGCTTCTTCATCCACAACAGCTCCTTGCAAGCCTCCGTCGCCGCAATGTATTCTGCCTCCGTCGTCGACAAGGCAACACACTTCTGCAACCGCGACTGCCACGACACTGCTCCTCCCGCAAACATCATCACGTAGCCTGAAGTCGATCGCCTCGTGTCTACATCTCCAGCCATATCAGCGTCGGTATACCCAACCAGCTTCGGCTCGTCACCACCAAAGGAAAGTCTCCAACCAGCAGTGCCCTGAAGATATCGTAGAATCGACTTGACCGCACTCCAATGTACCCTTCCAGGATTCGAAAAATACCTGCTTACCGTACCAACTGCATGAGCAATATCTGGCCTCGTACACACCATAGCATACATAAGGCTTCCCACAGCTGAGGCATATGGAACCCGCTCCATATCTTCCTTTTTGTCCTCGGTAGATGGACACTGCTTCTCAGTGAACTTAAAGTGAGCCGCGAAGGGGAAACTCACTTTCTTCGACCCGTCCATCCCGAAACGCTGAATTACCCGGTAAATGTACTTCTTTTGGGACAAGTGTAGCAGCTTGGACTCTCTCTCTCGGCTGATCTCCATCCCAAGAATAGTCTTCGCTGCGCCCAAATCCTTCATAGAGAAGGCCGCGCCCAGTTGGCGCTTCAACTCCGCTATCCTAGTGGCATTCCGACCCACTAATAGCATATCATCAACATAGAGCAACAAAATGATGAAATCATCATCGGTAAAATACCTCACAAATGCACAATGGTCCGACGTCGTCCGTGCATAACCATGCTCCCCCATAAACAACTCGAACTTTCTGTACCACTGCCTCGGAGCCTGCTTCAGACCATACAAGCTCTTCCTCAACCGGCAGACCAAATGTGACTTGCCCTTCTCACAGAATCCCTCCGGCTGATCCATGTACAACTCCTCCTCAAGATCACCGTGAAGGAACGCCATCTTCACGTCCATCTGCTCGACCTCCAAGTCGAAACTGGCTGCTAATGCTAGCACCATCCGAATAGACGAATGCTTGACGACAGGCGAAAAGATTTTATCATAATCCACGCCTTTTCGCTGACCGTAGCCCTTGACTACCAGCCTCGCTTTGTATCGAGGGCGAGTAGCATCATCCGTCTGCTTCACTCTGAACACCCATCGATTTTTCAAAGCCTTCTTGCCCTTTGGCAACCGCACCAGATCATAAGTAGAATTGGTGTACAAGGAACTCATCTCCTCCTACATAGCGATCATCCACTCCTGCCTGTGTTCGTCTTCCATAGCCTCTGCGAAACTTTCGGGCTCTCCCCCGTCAGTCAATAGCACATACTCATCCGACGAGTATCTCGTAGATGGCCGACGATCCCTGTTGCTCCTTCTCAGTGGAGCTACTGGTGCTGGCTGTATACCGACAGCCTCCTCCCCTTCAGGAACTACCACTCCGGTATGCTTATCCTCCTGAGGGACACCCTGACCACCATCAGCAGGCTGATGATCAAGGTTGGGAGCTACTCCATGTACCGGCTCCCCCATAACTGGATCCTTCGCGATGTCCTCTGGAAACTGCTCGAAGCGAAATGACTCTAACTTAGGCAATTCCTCAGCCTCAGAAGGCGTCTCGGAATCCTGAGTGTTGGTCATGGTCTGATCCTCGACGAACACCACGTCCCTACTTCTGTAGAGCTTTTCTTCTACTGGGTCGTAGAGTCTATAGCCAAACTCATACCGACCGTAGCCGACAAAGACGCATCGCCTCGTCTTCGGCTCAAGTTTGGTCCTCTCGTCCTTCGGTACATGCACGAAGGCTTTACAACCAAATGCCCGTAGGTGACTGTATGACGGCTCTTTGCCGTACCATACTTTGTCAGGCACATCACCCTGCAAAGGAGCACTAGGAGACAAATTAATAATATAAGCAGCTGTGAGAAGAGCCTCACCCCAATAACTGCCCGGCAAGTTTGCTTCTGACAGCAAACACCGCACCCTCTCCATCAGTGTCCTGTTCATGCGCTCCGCTACACCATTGAGCTGAGGTGTCTTTGGCGGAGTCTTCTGGTGTCGTATCCCTTGCTCTCTGCAATACGCATCAAAGGGACCGATGTATTTGCCGCCATTGTCGGACCGAACACACAACAACTTCTTGCCCGTCTCCCTTTCAACGGAGGCCTGAAACTCCTTGAAAGTAGGCAGCACCTGATCCTTGGTCTTTAAGGCATAGACCCAAACCTTTCTGGAACAGTCATCAATAAAAGTCACAAAGTAAGAAGCACCACCAAGAGATTTTACCTTCATAGGACCGCAGACATCCGAGTGAATCAACTCGAGCAACGCCGGCTTCTTCGAACTTGGGTGACTCTGGAAAGACACCCTACTTTGCTTCCCAGCCAAACAGTGCGTGCATTTCTCCAACTTTATAGACTTGAGCCCCGGAATCACTTTCCTGTTCACCAAGTAGCTCATCCCCTTCTCGCTGATATAGCCGAGCCGCCTGTGCCACAACTCGGTAGACGCGTCACTGACTGCGTTCACCTCCTGTGCCCCCTCTGCGCTCCCCTCCATATAGTAGAGACCGGACTTCTTGCTTCCTCTGGCAATCACCATCGAACCTCTGGAAAGCTTCCACTGACTATTCCCGAAGAGACTGAAGAATCCCTCGTCATCCAACCTTCCAACCGACACCAGGTTGAAACGGATATCAGGGACATGACGAACATCCTTGAGAACAAGAATCGCACCCGTCTTCGTTCTCAAATGCACATCTCCAACGGCAACCGCCTTCGACACATCTCCGTTGCCCATCTTCAACATGCCACAGTCGCCTGTCGTGTAAGTGGCAAACAGTACCCTATTGTGAGATACATGTGCTGAAGCCCCTAAGTCCACCAGCCAAGAATTGTCATCGCAGGCGAGGTTAGTAATGACCTCATCACCTACGACGATCACATCGCCTCCATGCGTCGAGGCCGCCGCTGTAGTGTTCTCTTCTTGCTTCCCCTTGTCGCCCTTCTTTTCCTTCTTCCAAGCGAAACAATTCCGCTTGATATGGCCCTTCTTACCGCAATGATAACACTCTGAGTCCTCATACCGACCCTTGGACTTCCCCCTGCTCTTGTCTCTGCCACCACCTGGACCCCTGCTTTTGCCCCTTCCGCGGCTCTCTGAAACAAGTGCCTCTGAGTGGTGGGATGTGGATAAAGTGCCCTGAGAACGTCTTCGCATCTCTTCATTCAATACCCCGCTCTTGGCAAACTCCAGACTGACCACGCCCTCTGGAGCAGAAGCGATCATAGATACTCGTACGGTCTCCCACGAGTCTGGCAATGTACACAGCAGCCACAGTCCCTGAACTTCGTCGTCGAACTTGACTCCCATAGAAGATAGCTGGTCAACCACGCCCTGGAACTCACTCAAGTGATCCGAAATAGACGTCCCATCCTTGTACCGCAGACCCATCATCGTTCGGATCAGGAACAACTTGTTTACCCCGGTCTTCTTCGCATACAAGGATTCCAGCTTATCCCACAACGTCTTCGCGTGCTCAATATTGGCAACGTGATTGTACACGTTCTCATCAACAAACTGCCGTATGTACCCACACACCTGTATGTGCTCGAACGTCCAGTCCTCCTCGAATTTATCACTGGGCCTCTCGGATGCAAACACGGGTAGATGCAGCTTCTTGACAAATAGCAAATCTTTCATCTTGCTCCGTCAATAATGATAGTTTGTGCCATTAAGATTCACCATGCGCACCGACTTCGCGTCTATCTCTCCTCTCTGGTTCTTCTGTCAACTCCTGACACCCTTTGAACCCAAAGCTCTGATACCACTCTGTTGGGAAAGAAGCGCGGAAACCTTTCCCCAAACCGGAGAGTACCTGCGAGAGGACCGAGCAAACAACGCACGAACCCAAAAACAAGCACACAAAAACAACCACACAGACATAGAGAATTTTTGACGTGGAAACCCTTGCGGGAAAAACTACGGGACGATCGGAGTCCAACCCTGAGAAGCCTCCACTAATGGAATAGAAGAATTACACCCTCTACAAACTCCTCCCGATCCAAATCGGATCCCCACAACACTCAGAGACAAGAACAATGATCACAAGGCTACGAAGAACGAGAACGATGAGTAGAGATTACCCGAAACACGATCTCCTTCGAAAACGACCTTCGATCCTCCGTCTTCTTCTCCGAAGTTGCAATGGCACTCTTGCCTCCTTCTCTCTCAAACTTGTGTTGTCCAATACGATAATACGATAAAGAATTAGGGTTGAGAAAACTCAATATATCTCCCTAATCCCGCAACCAACCTGGACCGTTGGATTCGATCTAATGATGAAAACTCATCCTGAAATCCGCTTCAGCCCCCCGACACACAGAGTTCGGCCAGAACTCTGTGTGGGGCAACCAGCACTGGATGGCCAAACCCTGGAACGGCCAGACCGAGTTCGGCCAGAACTCGGCCTGGGACCGAGTTCGGCCCGAACTCGGCAGACTTGGTCCAGAACCCCCTTTGGGGCAGCAGCAGCAGTAACAACTACTCCCGAGCTTCTCCGACATCGGACGGCGCTCGTCGCACTCCGGGATCTTCTCCACATAGGTTGGGAACCCCACCCACTCCAACACCTCGTGCCTCCTTTTATGGTTTCCTTAATCAGCATCAGTTTTCATTTCAGTAAATTAAATTAGACCATTAGTATAATATTAAAAAATATTATATACCTTACACTAAACATAGTAGTGGTGACAGTAGGTCTCTTAGTAGTTGATTCGCTTTTCCAAATTAATTTGTACAGAGACGTTAGCTTGAGTTCGCAGAGCTCTTGAGCACTTGATTTAATGTGATCTTGCCACATGTAACAAACAAAACAAGCATTATTCTAAAGTCCTTACAATAGGACGACTAAAGTAAATCTGTACTCTCAATCAATGAAGTATTAATTGTGCAACTCGATATTTCAGATAAGTCGATAACTAAACAAAAATCAATATGTTGTTTGGAGGAAAATTTGGGCTCCAAGTTGCTGGATTCACAAGGAGAGGGTTGTCTGGTGCTTCCCATCATGATGTAGTGAGAATAACAGAAGACCTTGGCAAGGAATAGAAAGAGAAAATGAAGCAGACAAAAAAGCATGTTGCCAGCAGAATATGCATATCCTAACTCTAACATGTCCTCAACCCATACCAGCATAATAGGCAAAGGAGCAGTACGCGATCCTGTGCCTCAACCCATACCAGCCATAATAAAAACAAGATCTAAATCCTTAAGCTTATTGTGTATGGCTTCTCTAGATTCTTCAACAGCTTGCTCCTTATAAGAAGATTTCCACCAGCACCTACAATTCCAAGCAAAAGTATAAATATCCAAGTCAAGTTTTAATATAATTATTATATTTTGGTTATTATATTTTGTTCAATTATATAATCTGCAGTATGCAAAAAGTGTCCAACATGCAAAGATGCATATAGTTGAAGTATTAGTCTTATTCGACAGTTGGTCCTGCAGGTACAAGTGGCTACTGTGTATCCTACATTCCTATGTTGATCGGTTACAAGGGGGTGTTTTTTGAAATCCTTCATCCCCATATTTTTTCAGTTTAAAAGCATCTCGACTCTTCTTTTTCATTCCGAAGCTTTCCCAAACTCGGATAGCCTGTCAAAAAAATATAGTAGAAAGAAATGGAAAGATATTGTTTCCTTGGACAATTTCCTTCTTACAAAGAAAAAGTAACTAAGCTAGCAATAGTATTTGCAAAAGTTAAAGTTGTAACTTAGTGAGCTGTTGAAAATTTTCAATAGTTCAGTAAACACGATATTTGAAGTACAAAGAGTTCATGACAAGGAAGCCAGGTATATTAATTAAACTTGTTAATTACACATCTTTAAATACAAGTACACAAAAAAAGTTAATATCCTTTGGAATTATATCAGCATCTTAAGGCTAAATCCAAGTAGAGGTACAACCTTATTCGAGGTATATTGCACAGAAGAAACAAAACATGTTTCACATGTCCATGCTTAATATTCTATGCTCCCTAGAATAGCACAGCAAACATCAGACACATGGACTTTCCCCTTAAACCTATCCTCAAAAGTTCCCATCAATTTTTTTATCATTATGCATAAAATAAACTTTAACATTTACAAAGAAGAACAAGAAAAGGAAATAACCGTACCAGATGTTCTGAAGAGTCAGCAACTAGCTAGATAAAATCTCCTTGAAAAGCTCTTCACTGAAAGAAGAAAAGACCTAAAATTTTTTAACAAGAATGTCCACAACTTTCATGGATCATGTTTGGAAGAAAAACAAAACACAAATCCCGACACTCTATAACCAAACCAAATAATATCAGAGAACATAAAAAGTTTAGAACTTTATGTCCCAATCACCCGTCGAGGGACTTCAAGATACTTCTCCTTCCTAATTTCAAAGAATACCTTCATGGCGTAACGATTGTATTTTTTTACTTTCGTAAACCCACCCGGATAGATACTTCTCCACTTCATCCCATTCCTTTGCCTGGACTTGTTCCTCGAAATGCTTCATATTGAAGTATATGCAAATTCATATATGAGAGTTATGGCTTTGTACTATTAATTCTTCCCTTTTATTAATAGGAACTTGAATGCCAACAAAAATATTAGCACTAGTCTCTCCCTGCCAACAAAAATATTAGCAAATTCATATATGAGAGTTATGGCTTTGAACAATTATTAGTGTCCATCTTAGGTAAATTTTGGAAATAAATGTAGAATCAAAGCACAAACAATAGCAAGCTGATTAAATCGACATAGGAACAAGAAAAAGAGTCAAGAAATATTTACCACATGATTTTGAGGTACTTGAGCGGTTACGGCCCGTCGACGAGTGCCCTGGAGAGTGCACCTTCTATATCCCTCGTCCCACAATGGTCCACGAGCGTCATCTCAAAGAGCACCCGCATCGTAGGCCGGTGCGACTAACATCGAGATGTACGTCATCCCGTCGCCCTTCCCATCCGGGTAAAAGTAGACGGCCAGTTGTGGCCGCCGACAGAAAAGATGTCATAGGAGACGTACTTCCTAGGTCTCGTTCCTTTCGAGGGGGTAGCCGCGGTTCTTGAACTCATGGGACCGTTGACGGTGTCAGTGACACAGGTGGAGGCCATATTCGATGGGGGCTAGAGCTTACGGTTAGGGTTTGAAGAAAAAGAGAGGCGGTGGGGTGGGAGGAGGAGGGGCCTCCCCTAGTCAGGATCAGACCCATGGATGAATCTAGACAAATTTTGAGGCTTGGGTTTTACCGCTGTTTATATGTGTTTGTCTGAGAATGGAGCGGGCAATGGTTGACGGTGAGGGTAGCGGCAAGAAGGATGCAGAGGCGAGTGGCCGATGGCAGTAGATAGGAAGGAGGAGATCAGGGTGGATTATAAGGTTGGGAGGAGGAAATTTTGAAATTGGGGAGGGAGTTTAGAGTTTGGAGTTTTGGAGAATTGGGGAGGGCATTTTGGAAGTAAAATTTTGGAAGTTTTAATAGTTTCATAATTGGGGAGGAAAAAAATGAAAGGATAGGTTGGAAGTAAATTTTTTAAAACTTGAACAAAAAGTATATTTCATTGCTATAACAAAAAAAATCCCCAAAAAATTTTTCTAAAAAAAATTTGTATTGAGACACAAATTATTTGGTATTTCCGCCAAGATTATTTTGGACAGTCCTAGAATTAATTTGGGACGAAAAATTTTAGTAGTCCCAAATAACAGATCTAATTTTCAATCTGTCCCAAATAATACTATTTTTTGTTACCAAAAACATAGCCGTCCCAAAACTAAATTTTTAGGACGTTGCAGACTAGCGTTTCTAATAGTGTCGTCCCAAAAGCCTACTTTTTCGTAGTAAAACTGATGGTTATTTAGTAATATTGATAGTTCTAGCATTGCTCATGTCATTCTTGATTATTCAGTACTATATTCCAAGAAGAGGATTCTCAACTAATGGATCCAGTATTTACCATTTCTTCTCATCCTACCCAGGACCGATCCAGGATCTTGTGTTGCCTTAGCCGGAGCGAATTTTGGTTGTCCTTTACCCCTATTGAAAACATTCAGGTTTCATTTGGGTCTGGTCAACATTAATATTATTATTAAAATTTCTATTTGAAATTAAATTTAAATTAAAGTAGTTATATGGACAATTCTATTTTTTGTTTCGCTTAATTATCATTTTATTTGTGTTTCAAAATTTAAATATCACATTAATTTTAGAAAAATAAACTTATCGCTATATTAAAAATAATACATATCTAATCATTTTTTTATTTTTAAAATATGGATTGATAAATTTTAATTTAGTTTTAATTTTAATTATAATCTTAACATTAATATTAAAAATTAACATAAATATATAGATTAAATAAGTTATTCTTAATCTTAACATCATGCCAAAATGGAAAAAAAAAGATGTCGTAAATAAGTTATTCTTAATCTTAACATCGTGCTGGGTAAAAAAGCTGTCAATTACGGCGCGTAAACGCATGCCTTAAATAAAACATCATTCACGGCGTGCTGAGGAACGTCGTAATTGAGATCTCATTCACGGCGCACAAGAACGCATGCCGTAAATAACTTAACATTTAAGGCATGTAAAAACGAATGCCGTAATTAAGTTACCATTCACGGCGCAGGAAAATACGTACCGTAAATGCGTTTGCAATTACGGCATGCAGGTAAAATACGCCGTAAAAAACACAAAAATTGACTCTTTTATGGCACGCAGAATTGCATGCTGTAAAAGAGTGTCATTTACGGCGCACAGGCAATGCGTGCCGTAAATTGTGCGCCGTAAATGATCATTTTTCTTGTAGTAAGAAGTGTGATGATATGTAGATTCAGCATGGTGATGATGACTATGTGGAGTGGCATGGTGATATTGTCTATATGGTATGGCATGATGATATTGTCTATAGGGCATGACATAATAATTTCTATATGTAGAGTGATGTTGATTGTGTCTTTGTGCAACATGGTGATGATTGTATCTATGTGTAGCATAATATTTTTGTGACATATGATGATTATTTCTACGTGCATGTGGTTTGTGTCCTTTGTGAAAGTGTGTACATGTAAGCATGATTGTGAGCAGCATGAGGATGACGTGGTTGACTAGTATGAGTGGTGTCATGCTTTGTGTGTGTCTCATGTGATTGGGGTTGAGGTTGAGCAACCTGTTTTCCTAATTTAGTCTCTAGTTTCTTAGAGACAGGTTGCAATTCAGTAATCTTAGCATTCAAACAATGCATCTTGGTAATAGCAATCTTGTGTCTGCTCTTTTCTTCTGCAAGCTCCGTGTTGAGTGTTGTGATTTCTTGTATTTGTTGTTCAATGCGTGCTTCGGCATCATGTAAGCTTATTTTAAGCTTAGATACCTCATCAGTGACATCCATGGGTGAAGTGTCTCTAATGTTATCAAGTAATAGAGAAAGTCTTTGTATTTCGACTTCATGACTTTTGATTTTGTCCTTGGCATGTTTGTATTTACCAATGACCTTTTTGTGATCACTAAGTAAATCGGTGAAAGCATCGCCAAGTTCATCAAAAGTGAAGTCGTCAAGAGTTTCGTTTGATACCTTGTCGGACATCGCCATTAGGCACACATTAGCCGTATCTTGAGGAGAGTTCTTTTTTTCCTCGGAGTCACTAGCTTCGCTTTCATGCCAAATGCTTGTGTTGGCATATTTCTTTGAGGAGGTCTTCTTGTATGGCTTCTCATAGCGGTTGCTCTTCTTCAAGAATGGACAGTCTTTTCGGACGTGTCCAGTCTTCTTGCAACCGTAGCAGGTTGGCTCTTCTTCTCCATCTTCTTGTGGTTCCTTCTTTCTTCGATTGAAGCGAAGGAATCTCTTGAAGTTGCGAACCATGAGGGCTTGATCATCATCTTTTGAGTTGTCGCCATCCGTCTCTTCGGGTTCAGCCCTCCGTCGGTGAGCTTTGAGAGCGATCTCCTTAGCCTTAGGAGCAGGCTCTTCGAAGTCCTTGAGGTCAAGCTCATGAGTCATTAGCTTTCCTATCAAGATCTCCATAGACATGGTTGTGAGATCATTTCCTTCTATGATGGCTGTCACCTTAGGGTTCCAAATTTTTGGTAGCCTCCTAAGTAGCTTGCGAATCTTCTCGTGATTTGAATATTGCTTCCCAAGTGAAGACAGGGGGTTGATGATATCGAAGAATCTTGTGAACATTTACGTGATCGTCTCGTTTGGCTTCATCTTGAAAGCCTTGTATTCTTGAGTGAGACGGCTTATTTTTTATTCCTTGACTTGGGTGGTTCCTTCATGCGTCACTTCTAGAAGTTTCCATACTTCGTGAGATGTGGTGCATGTAGATACCCTATTGAACTCATTTCTGTCTATAGCACAGAATAAAGCATTAATAGCTCTCGCGTCTAGACTTGCCTGTTTTTTTCCTCGTCAGAATATTTGTCATGTGATTTTTCAACGAGATCGCCATTGACAACTATTCTGGCGAACTTTTTGTAACCGTCAGTGACGATAGTCCACAGGTCAAAGTCTAGCGACTTGAGATAAAAACTTATCCTTATTTTCCAATACGTGTAGTTAGTTCCATCAAATAGGGAGGCCTATGTGTGGACTGTCCTTCACCGTGATTGGAAATCAAGGATTGTGTGGTTGCCATGGATCAGCTCTAGGATGTAAGTCCTTGTAAAGAGAACGGAGCTCTGATACCAATTGAAGAACAGATGGCAACTCTAGAGAGGGGTGAATAGAGTTATAGTAATAATAACCAATTAAAAAATTAACTCTTTCACAATCTAAAATTAATCAGAGTAAATACGAAAAATAAATAAGGAGCAAGAGAGCATACGCAAACACAGCTAATTTTAACCTGGTTTTCGTCGTAGAGGACTAGTCCAGGCCTGAGAACTCTAGCTCAGGATTAAATCCACTATTTGTGAAATAGTAGTTACACTCCGTGCCTTTACTTCAGAAGAGCACGTCAACTTCTTACAATGGATCGCAGTGGCGATGCTTGGAATTTTCCAAGCTACTTCTTGAACTCTTGCACAAGACACCTAACTGAGAGATGCTGAGCACTCGAGACTTAGGAAACTTGTGGCTAGTAGATGAAGAAGGGTATGGCTTATATTGAGCTTAGGAGAGAAGAGAAGAGAAGATTGGATGATTGAAAATGAGAGAATTCTTGGCCTATTTATAGGTTTTTATCAGGCAGAATTCGACCAGAATTCTGGTAGGAATTTTCAAATATTTGGCCGTTGGACAACTAGCAACCAGCAAGCCCTAAAATTTAGGGTGCTGATTTTTAGGGGACAGAGTTCGGCCCGAACTCTGTGTGGAGGCAGAGTTCGGCCCGAACTCTATCTCCAGAGCACAGAATGGGTCCAAGGGTCCAGTGGGCTGATTTTGGATGTGGAGCTTTATGGATTTGGATAGGTTATGGGTTGAGTCTCAAAAGCCCAGCATAACTCAGCTTACAATCATTCTAGACTCAATAAAATATAAAAGTAAAGACTCGACAAACGACTCGCATCTGCAAAAATGAGCTGTCGTCTGGCTTGAACTGGATGTTGTCGTCGTGTGTCGTATTGAATTATCACAAGTATTATTTAGTCAATGTTATCAATATTTGGTTGACTGTGACTTTGTGTCAACACTGTGCGCCCACTAGTATGCGCTTATAGTCTATGCGCCCACATGAGTAAGGCAGGAAGCAACGGAAGGCTAAGTCAAGAGCCATCTATATTGGCCATGTGGGCGCATAATAAGGGCTATGCGCCCACTCCTATGGAATACCATGACTTAACACATATTGAAGCTATACACTTAAGCAAGTAAGAGTCATGGGCGCATATAAAGCCATGCGCCCACACTGTGGAAGGCAAGGAGCTTGGGCGCATATATAGGGCTATGCGCCCAAGGCTAAAGTCCCTGTGGGCACATAAAATGCCATGCGCCCACACTGTTCTTCTTCTCCAACCCGAGAAGAAGAACCATGGAACCCATGAACTTCCAAGGTCCATAAATCACTCAAAATAAATCAAAATTTGGGTTTTCAAAGGTCCATTTTTGGTAAAATCAAATTCTCTACAATATAGAATAATCAAAACTTGAAAATAAAGAAGTTTGAGAGATTAAAACCCAAGAAAACCAAAATTTGAGAAAACTTAGATCTACAAGTTTTGATCCACCAAAACCAAAAATACTAAGTACTAAAGAGTCTTAGAAGCTTCTAGGGAAGACAATAGAACAATAAAAATGGAGTTCCTCCCTGAAGCAAGTTGCACTTGCCCAAGGTGTTTGGAGAGAATTAATGGAGAAGAGAAATAAATGAAAGAGTAATGAGGAGAGAGAGAGAGTGGAGTTGGGTTATAAAGGGGGGTTATCATGATGAACCACTCACCCAAACCAAACCAAAAATAATTTAAGCCGAGCTAAACCAAGACCAAACCATGCCAAGTCATGCTAGACAAGTTAAGATACGGGTCAGGAATCCGTACAAGTATACTGGAAATATGTATAACGAAAAATGGGAGTGACAATTGTAGCTAGTATTGTGGATGTTATATTGGTTAGATTTTACCTCATCTGGACAGCGTATACGTATTCCATTTGGACTAGAGTCTGGTTGAATATATTGCTGACTTTTGCCCATGATCCTACGTATTTTGGGACTGGGGCGTGATAATAGTAGATCAGGCTATTGTGTCACTCAAGAGAAGGTTCGAACAATATGAGAACTATGAGAATATTTTTTATTTTTTGTTCAGTTCACAGAAATAGAATTCATCTAATAGAGATAGTTTGAAAGCTTGTTGTAGTCGTCTAAAAATCACTTTGAGACATGGTGATTGCTCTGATTTGGTGGAGATCTACAAACTTTATGAGATCTTCTACTAAAAGATATCCAAAGTACGAGAGATATTAAATTTTTTGAAGAAATTTAATTATTTTCCTTAGAGATCCAAGTACGAGATCAATCCTTATAGTTCATTCATTTCTACTTGTAATCATCCGTTTATGTTCCTCAATAAAATGTGTTGCTTCTCAGAATTGTTGTGAGTTCTTCTTATCGTGTTTTGTAACTACCGTTCCAGAAAAATTCTTTTTTTAAAATTTTCTATCATTTTTTAAGTTTAATTTGATATTATTTTATACTACTTTTAATTTTTTTCTATTTTGAATAATTACTATTGGCATTTTTGTAATTTCAAGGTTAGAGTTGGCTAATTAGGAGTTCATGCAGAGGGAGTGGCAAATCTGGAATTATTTAGATGTGGAGTGGTTTAGTCATATTAAAGAGTAGAGTGGCATTCTTGTAAATAGCATTATAGGATAATTAGTTTAGGTAATTTTCTATACCCTTTAGCCATAGAATTACTGGAACCTTCTAGAATTAATTAGTTATGCATATGTTATTTAACATGTACTTTTAATTAATTAGCAAGTATTCTTTAGTTAGTTATAACTAACTAATTCTGGAATATTCCTAACCCATGTGATTCTTGGACTTATGGCTTGAGACAAAGCATATAAATACTCTCTAATTTTTATTAGGGATTATTTCTAATCTAAACGTATTATTACCAAATCCGAACCCAATTCCCGTGTCATGTCCATAGAATTTTGTGTCTAATATTCAATCTATTCTTGTGTCCGGCCTGCACATCATATCCATAAATTACAATACATCATTCCCACATCCATTCTGTGTCCTCGACATAGGACACGTCCCTAATTCTACACATCACAGTAACCCTAACCCTAGGATCTTCCTCTGCCATTGTCGGTCGAGCCGTCATCGAAGCGCCACCGTCTTCCCCGTCGTCGCCACTCTGGATGAAGCAACGCCGCTTCCCGAGCTCGTCGCCTCCATTTTCTCTACCATTGCGAGTAATAGAACCGCTGCCACTGACCACTAAGTTACCAAATTTGCTCTCTCTTCCATCACAGTCTCCTCTGACGAGCTTCCACCGTCGAGCCATGGCAAGACACCGTCTCTCTATCCTCGACGACTACAGTCGCGCCTTCCGGTAACAGCCACGACCGACCTTATCGAAGATCCGTTCGGGTGTCACGTCCTCAAGCATTGAGCCACTTTTTGAAGGACATGCTGATGTGGATCTCGAGGACGGGGTTGTAGTCGACGAACCCAGTGGCCGTGGCTCTTCCAGCACCTCCTCATGTTCTACTCGTCGTGGACCTTCTTCCTCTATCGCCTATGTTTTGGCCATCTCCAGCATCCACCACCGTTCCTTCCTCTCTTCCAGAGTACGCCGTCTTGCTCCCACTCAGGCGCCATACTTCCCCATGGTCGAGCGTCGCCCTTCATCGATATGACTCCTCTTTCCTCTTCATCCTTCTTCATTGTTTAGAATTCTAGGGTTTATGTATAATGCGTGTTGTGAGAGTAAGGAGAGAGAGGAGTAAGTAATTAGGTTAGGTTGATATAGTGTATCTTGGGCCAAGTTTTTTGGCCCAAGGGACATAGTCTGAGTTTAGAAGAGGAATGAGAAAAGTAAAGAAAAAGAAAAAAAAAAGTAACGAGTTGGGTCGGGTTCGTTTGTAGGCCAGCTGGCCAGATCGGGTTAATTGTTGGTATTGAGTACAGTTGGGCCATTGGATTATTAAGAAGAAATAGGAAAAGAATGAGAGTTAGCATCAATAGCAGTAAACAATGGGGAGCTCTAATATGGAGCTGTTAGTTGAGCTCATGGGCCAGTTAAGGTGAGTCGGGCCTTGGAAGGGAAAAAGGAAGAAAAAAATAAAGAAGAATTAGTTAGGGCTTAAGTTTGGACTTGGGTTTGGGTATTATCAACTTATAACTGTTTTGTTAATTTGTTGGTTAGAAATTAGTTTGGTTTATTAGGTAAGTTAATTGATATACTTTGGACCAAGAAAAGAGTTGGTCTAGATTTATTAAGTTAGGTTTTATTATATATATTTTTGAGAATTGGACTTATTTGTGATTAGAGAATTATAGAAACTAATAGGAATTTTTTTATGGTATTTTATAGGTCTTGGGATAGAAGCAATTAGAAGGAATTGGACACGATGTAAGTACACTCCTTACTTATGTTTCTCAATACATTATAATTGCAATATTTTCTTGTCATGTCATATTTTATATTATGATACGATTTTACACGTGATTGTGTCCCTTTTCTGGGATCATGTTATTTGGCCGTGATTCATGTTTATTGTCTAAAGTCGTGACCGTGACTTGCTTATCGTATATTGATCATGACTTGTGACTTGTTTATCGTATATAGATCATGACTACCATATATTGATCACGACTTATCATTATTGATTGTTTCATGTCTCGGGGAGGGGAAATGCCAAGTAACTATATAGTCACACCCAATTGATACTGTATATATAGTAAATAGCACATATACACCTCACGTATCTCGTGTCTTATTTTTCTATCGTTAATAGCCATCTTCGGATGTGTCGTATTACCCCAGCCGACCACATACTGAACAAGATATTTTAATAGCACATGGTTTATAGTCGTGTTTTTCTTGATCATGGTTATTATCATAGTTGTTCATGTTGCAGGTTGCATTGTATGACATTGTTTTGTGTCACGATCTGGTTTATTTATTTTCTGTATTTATTTTATAGCTTTATTTTGTATCGTACGATATTTGTTTGGAGGGTTGTACTTTGCTCCTTTTTTGACTGGATAATTGATATATTAGGCCAGAGATTGAGGACATGACTTGGATTGGATGACGACTCAAGAAAGAATCTAGAAGACTCTAGAAGGTTAGTACATATTACTTCTAATGTATCAAATGTATTAGAAGTATAAGTTATTTCTTTGAGGATATGGATTGCTAGATTTGTCTCCGGAGATGGAACATGTATATGTACTCAAAGTGATAGTAGATGCCATGATCATGTGTTGGCTCAGTTTTGGTTTTGTTTCTTGTCTAGTGTCATGATTGGTCTTGAGAATAATTGATGACTATCGAGGTCTAGATAGAAAACTACTACTGATTCTACGGTGTAGGATGTACGCGCTCACAACTCGTACCAAATATACGGGCACGGGGCATGACATTTTTATGGTGGCCCACGCAAGACCTTCTAATGGTGCTTAGGACTAGAGTGCCATTGAGAGCCTGCTTAATAGGAAAACACAATCATGACTTAGGAATTTTCGATTCTACCTATCTGCTTATTCTTTATGATTAGGAGTTGAGTATTATTAGAAACCTATGCATATATTCCTTATACAAGTTGTTACCCTAAATATTTTTAAGTCATTCAACCTAGAATCTTATTCTCTCCTTTTCTCTTTCAGAATGGTAAAGGAAATAGAGTGACTCGGAGACGTACGTAATATGGACATTGCTGGTTCCGTAGGATCTTCTTTATCTCGTCCCATGACTTCTAAAGGGACCAAGACTCCTTCACCACTTTTACCTCCTTCTTCTCTTCCAACCCAAGAATCCACCCCGACCAATCATATTCCTGAGGAGACTAATCATATTCCTGGAGAGCTGTCTATGAGTGGGGAGCAGATGTGTAAGATTTTCAAAGGAATAATGGAGGCATACAAGATTCAAGTCGAAGTACAACATGAATAGATAGTTGCTATGAAAGAAGGAATGGAGAATATTCGATTAGCAATCTTAGCAACAATAAATAAAGTAGCAAGTCAGGGGATCTCTGCACCTAAGGAAGGAACTATTATGGATTTTAAGAAAATGCATCCCCGAGAGTTTTGTGGCACTAAAGGGATATTGTATGCTGATGAGTGGTTAGAAGACATAGAAAGGGTTTCGCGAGTTGTACGGCTTCCTGATGATTTGATGATAGAAGTCGTTGGACTCCAACTCCATGACTTATCTAGAACTTGGTTTAGAGTGAACCTAAGCTAGAAAACCTTAACCTAACTTGGGAGAAGTTTAGAAAGCACTTTAAGAGAAAATTCTTTCCGACAGTTGCCAAGGAGATATTAGAGAGGCAGTTTGAGAATCTAGAGCATGGTGATATGACAGTTTATGAGTATGCAGCTGAGTTTACCAGGCTTAGTAGATTTGTTGGGAGTATGGTGAAAGATCCTAAAGTCGGGGCTTGAAGGTTTCATCAGGACTTAACCAAATAGACTAGAATCTATGACATAAGTAACGGTGCCAGTACCTATGCTGATATAGTATCCATAACTCGGAGAGTGGAGGCTGATTTGGATCTGAAATCCAAGAGGGATCGTGATAAAGCTAAGAATCCCAATCCTGGACCGACGAAGCGCCATCATGGTCAGCAGGAGATTTCGCAGGATTAGGTTCCGATAGAGCAGTTGTTCCAAGAACCAGCTCCTGTTCAAAAGCAGCGTGAGGTTGTCTATAATTTCTGCAAGAGATCGGGACACAACTGGGATGAATACAGAGTGAGATTGGGACAGTGCCTCCATTGTGGATCAGGTGACCATAGAGCCAGAGACTGCCTACGCAGAAGATTCTAGAGTTTGATTCTCATGGAGTGATGGATTCATTATCTGCTAGTTGTATTTCTGGATTTGTAGATAAAGGAGTTGAATAATGGTCAGGGAGACCTTGTAGTACTAGTTGTAGTAGTGTGAAGATGATTACCTTATATTTTTCTTTTTTTCCTATCATATCTTGTAATCATTTGATTTTCCTTATCTTGTAGTAGGACTTTCTTTTCTAGTTGATTTTCATTAAAATCATTTTGATAATTTTCTAACCTACCATGTTTGAACTCTAATGTTTGCTAGCTTTCGATTCTTCCCTAACGACGACTATATTTGGATTCTATTTTTGAAAATATTGCTAGTTTTCTATTCTATATTTTGATCGTAATTAGACTCAGATTCTTATTTGACCTATTATAAATTTCTTTGATTATATTTTCAAATATGACTACATTTTCGATTTCTAATTGTCCCTAACTCTTTAGCTTGATCATGACTAGAGGACTTTGACTTTGATTATGTCTAAATCACTCTAGCCTAGATTTTTGACTCTATCATGACTTAAATGATTTTGACTATTCTTAGATGACATTGGACAATCATGTAATCTTGTCATACGATTTTGATTCATCTATATCATGCCTAAGCTTATACCTAAACTTTTGACCTTTGATCATACCTAGAAGCTTGGCCTTTAATTGTGTCCACATTCTATTGATAGGTCATGCCATACTTAGAGTTTTCAACTTTATCATGACTCGATTCTATCATCCTGACCATATAATTTTAAGTAGGTTAGATTGTGCCTAGACGATTTATTTGTCGTAACTCTATCGTGCCTAAATGACTTTGACAATACTTTGATTCCACCCTTAATCATGCCTCAACGATTTAGGATTGATCATTCCTAAGTAAGATTTTGATCATACCTAAATGATTAAAGTATCTCTTTGATCGTATCTAAATAGTCGTAATTTTGACTATCATTAGTCATTCATATAGTTGATCATGTCCACGTATTCTGATTTGACCATGTTTTAACTCCATCCTTAAAATCGTGTCTAAATGATTTGGGATTTTATCATTGATCTTTCTTAAGTGATTTAAATTTCATTTCGTTCCTATTAACTTTGTTCGTGACTAAAGAATTCGTTTAATCGTAATAATGATTATGACTTTTCTTAGTTATTCCCTAAAAGTTGATTGTGCCTAGGTGTTCTAATTTGATCTTTGACCATGTTTAGATTCCAACTTAACCATCACTATACCATTTCAGTTCTATGTTCTAATCGTGCCAAAAAATTGATTTTTCGTGCCTAGATAACTTTCTATGACCATGTGATTTTGAATTCTTCGATCTTACAAGATTTTGGTCCTTGATCGTGACTAAAATTTTCATTCGATTCTGTAATCGATCGTGCGTAGATGACTTAGCTATTCTTAGTCATGGCTAGGTGATTTTGCTCACCATGACTATATAATCTTGACCTTGATCATATTTACTTGATTTGTTGATCATACTCAGATAAATGTGATCATTAATCATACTTAGATTTTAACCTAACCATGATTCTATCATTTCGATTCCATTTTGATTGTGCCTGAGTTTGATTTATTTTATTGTCACCGTGACTCTACCATTTCGAGTCTATTTCGATCGTGCCTAAGTTTCATTTGTTTTATCGTGTTGAGATGATCGTGCCTCAATAGCTTTAATTCTACTAGTCATAACTAAATTATGTTTCTACTTCGCGCCTCACCAATTCTTGATCGTTGTTAATCGTGCTATTTTCAAAACTATGTACTCGATCGTTTGATCATGCTAAATTATTTCGAATCCTTGTGCTTAGTCGAAACTAAATTTTGTTTCGTTTATGCTTGACTAATTTTTATCATTATTGATAGTGCTATTTTTAATTTCTATACCCGATTAATTCTAGTCGTGCCTAGTCGTGCCAAATAGGTTCTTTCCTTGAATGTCAATTTCATTCCCAATCGTGTCTAAATGATTTTAATCGCGTGCCATTTGTATTCTTAATCGTGCATAATTATGCTATTTGAAATTTCGATGATAAAATTTTTCTAAGTTGTGTAGATTTGTAACTACCATTTCCGAAAAATCCTAATTTTGTATTTTCTATTATTTTATAAGCATAATTTGAGATTATTTTAATACTAGTTTAAATGTTTTTCTATTTTGAATAATTACTGGTAGAATTTTAGTAATTTCATGGTTGGTTAATTAGGAGTTCATGAAAAGGGAGTGACAAATCTGGAATTATTTAGAAGTGGAGTTGTTTAGTCATATTTGTGAGCCCTTGGCCCAATTTTCCTATATATTTTTTAATTTATCCTCTAATATTTCCTTTTGGTAATGAATGATAAAATGCAAGATAAGTGTGTAATTAAATAAGTGAAAAGGGATATTGGGCTTTCCATATAGAAACTCCCTTAAGGGGGTTTTATGCAAACAAACCCAATTCAAATTCAAACATCCGACCTTGATGGGCTCTGTTCGAATAGACTCAGAAAGGATGAGTTCTCCAACTCTATTAGAGATCAAGGAGATTAAATTCAAATCTGATGCTTCTTATCCTCTCCAATAAATCAAAACACTATATATAGGTAAAAGGAGGAGTAGTCGACCCCTTCTTATCTATTTTCCTTAAAACCTAAATTCTTCTCACCTGGTCTTTCCATTGCAGGAGCAGCCTACTGGAATTAACCCCTAATCGGTAAATTCGAACCTTCTCATTCATGTACAATTATTGTTATTTCTGATAGAAAGTTAGAGATCACCAAGTGTTTGGGTAAATACCTGTAAAAGATTGAGAGACCTGTTAGCTTGCATAGGTGTCAATGCATGACCATTCAGTAACAGTAATATAGGGATCTATATATACATATATTTGGATGGATGTATCCGAGTTGGGTAGGCAAGTATCAGTTGCACAGGGTGGTTTGGTACCTAGGATGTACCAGGGGACAATGTATATGAACCCATATCAGAGTTATGAGAGGTATTGCTTAGTATCAGACATGTGGATACAAAGGAGTAGTTCTCCTAGTATATCAAATAGGACATATCGAGTCCTCTGAAACTCTATGTTTGGCGTGGACATGAGTGCCTGTATGTGTATCCTACCGTGCAAGACTGTACAGCAGGGTATCAAGGGTTGGGCGTGTCAGGGGCATATATGTGTGACGAGTTCTTAAGGGAAACATGGACCATAGGCAATGAACAGAGAGAAGGAATTTGCAATGCCAACTATAGAACAACAGGGAAATCTCCACATAGGTAGCCAGCTAAGTATCAGTACAAGTTTTATGTAAAGAAGTCAAGGTACAGTCTAAACCCAGTGAGGGATGACAATCGACAGTAGGTTAAAGCGGATATGGGCTATGCTCTCCTAAGAATATTTGGGTTAGCGCCGTAGGTGTTAGTTGCAAATCATATCATGATGTCGACCTAATACCTTTGTTAGATTATAGCGTTAGGGCAATCGTGTCAATATGGTATCAGTTGCAATTACACTTGTTGTACTTCGTATATGTTGTATCAGTAATTGGTATCCGATTGGATACTTGATGTCAAATTCCTTTCAGTCAAATACATGGGTATCAGTCTTTAAGATCAAGTGTCAATCATTATGGAATTAAATAAATCATGAAGTATCTGCCTACTGTTGTGTGATACTAGGTGTACATTTTAGTGCCAAGTTAAATGCCATATCAGTTATGTGTTAGCCTTAGTACCCTGTTATCTAGAGATAGCAATATGACTTGTAGGCTGGGCTTGGACAGGCCTCGTATCCGAAAAGCGGGTGCGGGTCATGACAAGTTTTTTTGGTGGCCCATGCAGGTCTACGTTAATCACTTTGGTTATATTTCTATACCATCGTGAGCCTGCATATAGGATTAGAAACTTAGGATCTCATCCACGTGTCTTGAAAATAGTATTGATCTCTGTACTTGTCACGCCCCAGAACCTTAATACTGGAGAGCGGGGGCAGACATAGCCAGCTACGTATATTGAAGTGCAACCCACCTCGTTATACGGTTAGGGCTGTCTAGATACATGAGAGTTTAACTACAAGCCAACAGTCTCTTATGGTCATGAGCAAGCCTAGTGTCTCAATCACAAGCAAGTAAATAAGTGTTACAAGATGTAAGATCACCAAATATACAATAGTAAGGCGTCCCAAATATTACATATTCATCTGATCATGAAGCTAGTCGTTACAAAATGTCAGGACTAGCAAGAGTTTAGTCATACATGATCAACCCTATGATCTGTCAATCATGTTACAGCCCGTAGGAAGACAGTAAATAAAGGTACAACCGAGCTAACAAGTGCTCGTCGGCTAAACGCCTCAAAAGAATAATTTTACAATAAGGTGGGAGAACAAAAAAAACCCACTCGTTGCCAGGGTTACGCCTGGTGGTCACCATCTGGCTGGAAGACAGGTGGATCCTCTTGTGCTGCTCCGATATCTGGCCACACAAAACCAGTTGGGTCAGACCCCAGAAAGAGCAAGTACCACAAAGGGGGCTTCACTTAGGAACTAAAACCAGCATATCATAGTAGAGTATTAAAGATAAATAATAAATAAAGAACTGATAATAATAGAGATAACAATAGTAAACTGAGTACGAAGAAACCATTCAAGTAGCCTGGTCACAACCCTTAAACCAAACGAAGACCGAGGTTGCAGCCCTTCACCTGAATAGAAACCCGTCTCAATACTATTGGTAAGTAAAACATGATTAGTCATTGCATAGGGTAAAAATAAGACAATAAACGAAGAGAGGATAAGGAACTGCTCCGGAAGCCAGGTTACAACTCTTAAACCAAACAAGGACCGGAGTTGTAACCCTTTGCCTGAACAGAACCTTGCCCCTGATCTTTATTGTTAAGGCAATCATAGGAAACCATGTCATATCATATTCTTGTAAAACAGGACGAGCATGACACGGGATACAAATAGGACAACAACAAGGAGAAGACACAGAACTGCTCCGGGAGCCAGGTTACAACTCTTAAACCAAACAAGGACCGGAGTTGTAACCCTTCGCCTGAACAGAACTGGCCCCTGATCATTATTGTCAAGGTAAGCATAAATAGTCATGTAACAATCTTATACAGGATCGGGGCAAGACTAAGCTGGGCTAGATTCCATCCAATCAATCACGGCCAAGCAATGAGTACGACTTGATACTTTTAACTAACTAGGGTTATCACAGGCCTAGTTACTAGCAAGATGCAATGAGATTATTCCAACAGCCACAAGCCCTGCAGACCATCCGGTTATCCAGGTCGAATGTCCGTTTATGAAGAATGCAACACGTGACTGTATACTGGAAATGTGCCCTACTCGTCGGTAGGCTACAAGTCCACTGAATGCGCCCAGATAACGGGATTGCCTGTAGCTGGGAATCTCTTCATGTCTACTGAATTGTTCTAGTTAATTAGCCTAAGTCAATTTCAGTAGGTGCCCCTGACCGTGGTAATCAGGGGTCCCCGTCCTAGACATGATGCAAGACAGTACTTGTTTATTTGTACAAACACAATCGTCCACGGTATCCAGGTCAATCATTCTTGTTAGGTCATGTTATGTCACGTTAGCCGTCGCAACAGCAATTCTAGATAATCATGTCAAGTATACTTGTCATACCATGCCATGTTCAATTATCATTTCCAAACATATTAAATAAATTTGTAATTATCAAGTTCATGACAAAAAGGCGTAAGGATATAAAATGGGCGTAAAATATATATATATATATATGTAAAGGTGTACGCCATAGGGACTAAAGTCTCTACGCGCGTATTACTACGCTAGACCAAGGGGCCTTCAAGCGTAAAGTAGTTACGTTAGCAAGAGCAAGGTAAGATAGCTCTACGCAAGCAAGGGTACATGCGGGTGGGTTTTACGCTAGCCGAGTTTTACGCTTGCCGAGTTTTACGCTCGTAAGATTACGCACGCCAAGTCTCGATCAAAGCCTTACGCGAGGGAAACTTTACGCGAGGAACACTCGGCAAACTTTACGCTCGTGAGAGCCGGCTCGAGCTAGGGATTTTATGCTAGCTTGATTTTACGCGAGCGGGAGAGTCTCGAGCGTAAAATCGATTAGCTCAGCGTAAAGCGAGTACGCTTGGCACGCGATGCGTGAGCGTAAAGGGCACTACACTAATCACGTTAAGACGTGAGCGTAAAGGCTGAATAATACGCTGGCACGTAAAACGTGTGCGTAAAACTATATCTTCTCCATATGGCAAGGTCAACATGCGTAAAAGCTCAGGAACTCGAGGAAACTCCATCTCGGCCAGGACTTGGAGAAATCCGGCCATCCCAAAACCCAACTTGGGCCAAATCATGAGGCCTACTACATGAAACTCTTAATTTTCGAAAACAAGCTATTTTAGTAGATCAAAACTAAGAAGGTCGAAAATGCTAGAAACTTAGATCTATATGAAATGAGCCATGGAATTTGAAAACACTAAGTACTAAAGAGGCCTAGAATCTTGTGGAGAAGAAAATGAAACAATAAAATGTGAGTTCTTCCATGAAGCAAGTTACACTTGCCTACGGTGGGGGTTCGGTGAGGAAGAAGAAGAGGAAGAGTAGTAATGAGAAATTGAATAAAGAGAGAGAAAGGTGGTTGGGGTTAATAAATGGAGATAGTGGTGGTAAGTAGGGGTTCTCCACTTGGTTCATGATAAACCAAATAAGCAAACCCGAGCCTAGCCGAACCAATCCCAAGGTGAACCAAGCAATGAAAATGCCAAATAAACCAAGCAGAGAGATATGCAATACGAGTCAAAAATACGTACACGTATACCAAGATACATAATACGACCCACAGGCATTACAGTACTTGATTTCTATTGAATCTTTGACTTGCATCCTGTTTGAAATCTTCATACCATCTAATATTTTCTTTTTTTACAGTAAATAGATTCTCAAGACAGAAACAACGCTTCCCTGAACATCCCACCAACTGCAGGAGGATTCTTTACTTACATGACCCTGCCGACGCAGGAAGGCCATCTTACTTGTCAGGGTGACCCGGCCCAACCGCAATACTCGAGATCCCGCAGAGACGATATTCCACCACCAGCACAAGTTCTGCATCCAGCACATGTTCTCCACCCAGCATATGCACCACATCCAGCACCTACCATGCACCCTGCACTAGCGATGTATCCAGCTTCCACCATGCATCCAGCTCCAGCGACGTATTCAGCCCCTGCTATATACCCAACACATATTCTACCTCAGCCACCTGCACTGAATAACGTTGCTCTCCTAGGAATCTTCCAGCAGCTCTTCACCTCCCAGACGGAGCAGGCCAATACCTTTCGCGACACTTTGAGAGAGGCTCTCCAGACTAGAGACGCTCCACGACTGCACCCTGGAACATCCAAGAATTTTATGGACCTTAGGCCCAGGGAATTCAAGGGGACGGAAGGGATTCTCTACATGGATGAGTTTTTAGAGAACGTGGATCGAATTCTTCAGATGACTTGAGTTCCTGAAGACCTGAAGATCGAGTCATCTAGCATGCAGCTTTACGACATCGCCCGCATATGGTATAGAGACGAGCCTCGATTCACCACGCCCGATGTGACTTGGGAGGAATTTAAGGAGCTGTTCAAGACAAAATTCTACCCCGACGCTGCTAGAGAGGAGTAAAAGAACGAGTTTGAGAGCTTGGAGCAGGGCAACCTCTCTATCGACGAGTACACCGCAGAGTTCCCCTACCTCAGTCACTTTGCAGATGCCTTGACCCCTGCAGCCAAAGCCAAGAAATTCAGAAAAGGGCTGTCACATAAAATTTGCATAGCCATCGCCACCATCCAGGCCACAACTTATGAGAGAATCTTGAAGGTGGCACAAGCGGTAGAGACAGAATTGAAGCGTAAGCGAAAGAAAGACAGAGACGCACACGGAGGAGGTAGCAGCCAACCGAGATCGACAAAGCGATCCAATGCCCTAGAGAAGACTGCAGCACAGCAGTATCCTCAGCAGCTATAAGCAGCCCCATATCAAGTACAAGATGTTCCTACCTGCTAGTATTACATTAAGAGGGGCCATATCCAAGAAGAGTGTCATAAATGTTTAGGGTTGTGTTGGACTTGTGGTTCCAACCAGCACATATCTCGATTTTGTCCGAAGAGAAACGCGACTGCCCACCACTACCAACCGCACAAGGAGGACAAGCTTATGCCACGATCATGGAGAACACGGCGTCACCACAAGGAGGAGCTGACGAAAATTCGTAGTAAATTATAGTAGTAGTATTATTGGTGGGCTTATATTTGACTTTGGCTTGAGGGTGCTTTTCTGCTAGCAACATATGCTGGACTATTCGTAGCTTTGTTGAATTTCGAGGACGAAATTATTTTAAGGTGGGTAGGTTTGTGAGCCCTTGGCCCAATTTTCTTATATATTTTTTTAATTTCTCCTCTAATATTTCCTTTTGGTAATGAATGTTAAAATGCAAAATAAGTGTGTAATTAAATAAGTGAAAAGGGATATTGGGCTTTCCATATAAAAACTCTCTTAAGGGGGTTTTGTGCAAACAAAGCCAATTCAAATTCAAACAGCCGACCTTGATGGGCTCTGTTCGAATAGGCTCAGAAAGGATGAGTTCTACAACTCCATTAGAGATCGAGGAGATCAAATTCAAATCTGATGCTACTTATCATCTCCAATAAATCAAAACACTATATATAGGTAAAAGGAGGAGTAGCCGACCCCTTCTCATCTATTTTCCTTAAAACCTAAATTCTTCTCGCATGGTCTTTCTATTACAGGAGCAGCCTACTGGAATTAACCCACCCCTAATCGGTAAATTCTCACCTTCTCATTCATGTATAATTATTGTTATTTCTGATAGAAAGTTAGAGATCACCAAGTGTTTGGGTAAATACTTGTAAAAGATTGAGGGACCTGTCAGCTTGCATAGGTGTCAATGCATGACCGTTCAGTAACAGTAATATAGGGATCTATATATACATATATTTGGATGGATGTATCCGAGTTGGGTAGGCAAGTATCATTTGCACATGGTGGTTTGGTACCTAGGATGTACCAGGGGACAATGTATAGGAACCCATATCAGAGTTATGAGAGGTGTTGCTTAGTATCAGACAGGTGGATACAAAGGAGTAGTTCTCCTAATATATCAAATAAGACATATCGAGTCCTCTGCAACCCTATGTTTGGAGTGGATATGAGTGCCTGTATGTGTATCCTACCGTGCAAGACTGTACAGCAGGGTATCAAGGGTTGGGCATTTTAGGGGCAGATATGTGTGACGAGTTCTCCAGGGAAACATGGACCATAGGCAATGAACTGAGAGAAGGAATTTGCAATGCAACTACAGGACAACAGGAAAATCTCCACATAGGTAGCCAGCTAAGTATCAGTACAAGTTTCATGTAAAGAAGTGAAGGCATTGTCTAAACCTAGTGAGGGATGACAATCGACAGTAGGTTAAAGCGGATGTGGGCTATGCTCTCCTAAGAATATTTGGGTTAGCGTCGTAGGTGTTAGTTGCAAATCATATCATGATGTCGACCTGATACCTTTGTTAGATTATAGCGTTAGGGCAATCGTGTCAATATGGTATCAGTTGTAATTATACTTGGTTGCACTTCGTATATATTGTATCAATAATTGGTATCCGATTGGATACTTGATGTCAAATTCGTTTCGTTTCAGTCAAATACATGGGTATCAGTCATTAAGATCAAGTGTCAATCATCAAGGAATTAAACAAATCATGAAGTATCTGCCTACTGTTGTGTGATACCAGGTACATATTTTAGTGCCAAGTCAAATGCCATATCAGCTATGTGTTAGCCTTAGTATCCTGTGATCTAGAGATAGCAATATGACTTATAGGCTGGGCTTGGACACGCCTCGTATCCGAAAAGCGGGTGCAGGTCATGACAATATTAGAGAGTGGAGTTGCATTCTTATAAATACCATTGTATGATAATTAGTTTGGGTAATATTCTATAACCATTTGTCATAGGATTAGTGGGTGTAGAAGCATGGAATTTCAGAACCAGAAAGCCCATACGCCAGACTACATACGCCAGAGCTTGGACAAAGTACTTCACAAACAGCAAAAATAGGCATTGAAAGAAGACTTTTTATTACATATAAAAGTCTATTAGATGTCTAAGAAAAGATTGTACAAAGGAAAATTTCTACAAAGAAAAGATCCTAAGTCTACAGCTAGCAGCCATCATGCGCCCTCAAATGGGCGCAACAATCACCATGCGCCCTCAGTCAGGCGCATCCCACCACGCGCCCTCAGCAGGGCGCATCCTTTTCAGCAGCTCAGTTATGGGCATCCCAGTTATGTGCATCCCTTCAGCAGCCCAGTTATGTGCCGCTCTTCCAACCAGGCTCACCGTCGTCGAAATGCTTCGACTAATGAAGCATTTATTGAGCAGAACGAGGGTGGCAATCAAGAGAAGAGCACCGCAAGCCAACCTGTGGCCAGGGGAGGCTTCGAAAGAGCCTCCAAAGGCCAAGGAATACCGTAATCGAAACTGCGGCTAAAGGAGCAGCTTTTAACACAACCAGAGTGGGCAACGCCCACTTTGAAGGAAGAAAGAGCCCCCAAAGCCACAACACCGCCATTCCGATCTACGGCTCTTCCTGCACAACAAAGACGAGGCTCGAGCATCCCTATCTTTGGATGCAACAGGCACCTTCCGCCTGCCTCGGAAGCCCTCGACTCCGACTTTTGGATGTAACAGTCACCTTCAAGTGCATCAATGAAGACATTGCGTCGCATCTTCACCCTCGGGAGCATCTCATCAACAGAATGCATCCGAGTAAACGAATTCATGTCAGAAGAACGTGAGAGAACGAGAAGCAAACTCTCTCCATGCCACTATTTATAGGCCGGGCAAATCAAACCCATGCGCCAAGTAGATGGCACTCCGAATTCCGTGCAATAAATTTGTATTAAATGGATGAACCGGACGCTTCAAATTCAGCTAAGTCAAAATAGCTATTTAAAGCACTCGAAGATCGTAACAGTCGCACCATTAAAGACGTATCGTGAAGCAGATGCGCCGGCCAGACCGTGCATCACACAAACGCGCCCTTCAACATCAAGCGCATCACACAGACGTGCCCTTAAGTACCAAGCACATCACAGGGATGCGCCCCCCATACGACCCCATACGCCTAGTGGAACGCCAACCGACGTGCCCACTCAGCTATCCATCGAATGTCGAAAACATTAAATACCGAACTGACAGAGTTGGCAGCACGCCTCCCAAAGTCTGAACAATTGACAGCTTTTTCAGAAGGCGAAGCGTCGCCAACGTCAGCACCATCATTACTTTCCTCCGACGGCTACTGCCACGTGGCCACCCGACCATCTCGCATGTGTCTCCGTAGCCATGCGCCCAAATCCGCATACGCCTCAAAAGCCATGCGCTTCAGACTTTTCACTGATCCCTAAAGACAGAAGAAAAGTCACCATTAAAGCCTCGCATGCGCCTCAAAAGCCATGCGCCCAGAATGGTTCGTGACTCCTAAAGGTTACAAGCCAAAGTCTCCTCATGCGCCCAATCCTAGGCGTATCCTACCAGATCATTCTCCCATCAAGTCCAAGATCTTCGAGCCATGGGTCGACGGTACGTGTCCTTTGACTCAACTCACCAAGATCTCAGCAACAGAAAGATCCTCTTCTCTGCTACGTGCCGGTTCACAACAGCAACATAAAAAAGTCAACCCCTCGATCAGGGCGCATCGTCCATGCGCCTCCATCATCAATGAACACGTGGTGTCCCCGCGTACAGGCGCATCCTACATGCGTGCATGAGCAGCCAGCCTGTAAAACTATAAATAGAGGGATCATTTCCTTCTCACACACACACAGAAGACATAACGAACGAACATACCACTAGAGAGGCAGATACAGACACTCAACGTCTTTCTCCTCTCAGCAAGCTCTAGCACCGAAAGCAATCCAAGTCTTCAGAGAACCGATAACCGTCGTCAGATCGTCAACGGAGTCAATGCATTACCACTCACTCCATCGGCACAAGGGACCCAGATAAACAAAAGTGTACTCCTAGGACTACATCTAAGTCCTATATTGTAACACTGTTCTGTTTGTATTGAAATTTGCAATAAAAGAATTTTAATGAAAAACAAGCTGGCGAATCTGCTGGGGACCTCTTTCTCCTCCACCGAGAAAGCTGTGTCGCAATCCGACGACGTGAAGGTGGGCTCCTCCCACAAGATGCTGGCCGTATGCCTCAATCAACAGGCGTATAAGGAGTTCATCTCTGAAGGCAGTGTGAGTCCTTCGAAGCGGCTGCCGAAGCCGAAGAAGACCCGCCGAGTCTGGGTGCGCAAGGTCGACGCCTCGGGCACCACCACCGAAGGGGATGCGCCGATCCAGCCTTCCCTTCCTGCTGACGTCCTCAGCAACCAAGATGCGCCTACTGGTGTAGCGCATCTCTCAGGGAAACGTACGGCTAACCACATTCCCCAGCCATCTTCCTCTCAGGCAAGGAAGATGATTCGACAGAGCAGGGGCACAGCCAATGTCCCGTGCATTACTTCTGATGCGCCACAGAAGGTCTCTGTCTTTGACAGAAGGTCTCTGTCTTTGACAGACTCACTCGCTGTAATGGCAAAAAAATCTAAGACAGCACGGGCCATGCGCCCCAAACGTGCTATGCCAGCAGTAAGCCAGAAGTATGCGCTCACAATCATGTGCGCCGCTGATGGTAAGCTGTACAAGGTTGACTCGGATGCTGCGGCGCCAGAAACGAGCCGACCTTCAAAGTCCTTGTCTCACTTGGACGTATCTATTGCGTGCACAACCAAGTCGAGTAAGGCAAATCCAGTGGTCTTGAACTCCTGTGCCTCCTCTGATTGTGCGTTTGAGGTCCGTTCAAGTCACTTCAAATGCTGTGGTTCCCCTACTACTGATCGGGATGCCTGTTTGGTATTAGATCATGGGGCGCAACACTCACTTGACCACCCCGGCACTTGGCCTTGCCATGCGCCTGAAGGGGGTGTGAAGGTGGCACTCTCCTCCAACGATCTGCATAACGTGATCATCCACAAGCGTCGATCAGGAGAGTCGACTGACAAGCACGATGCGCCTCTCACGGGGCATACTTGTGATGTGGTCACCATCAACTGCTGTTGCAAAGCGGCAGTCCCACCAAGGCAGTCGGTGTTCCAGCGGCTGTAATTATCGACACCCCTCCGATGTTGCCTCGGGAAGAAGGTGTCAACAGAAGAAGAGCCGAGGGTTGCTTCATGCAACGTGACTAACTCCTCGTCAGTCCGAAAGGCGACTGGCAGTTCCTCTTCCTCGTCCAAAAGCCAGCCGAGGAAAACCAAGACAGCTGTCGCGTCCTCTGGAGTGTTCGAAGGCACTCGGGGGAGGAAGAAGATCTTGGAAGAAGCTAGGGGTAGTCAGACCCTTGTCGAGTCCGAAGACGAGGGTGTCCAAAGCACATCTGGGATGGATCCTGTCAGCCTCCCAGAAGATGAGGATATCCCCCAGAACATAGCTGGGGGTAGTCTAGCATCTGCGGACCCGAGTTTCGGAGACGAAGAGGCCCTTCAAGACGGAGCTGAGGGTAATCAGGCCCTTGCAGATGCGCCCGTGGTGAATGTTCTTCCGAACATAGCCGAGGGTAGCCAAGACGAGGCTCCAGGAGAGGCAACTCCCCTACAAGAGAGTGAGGCCGAGAGTGAAGCCTCAACCCATCCATCCACTCCCGGCCGCGTCATGACAGTAAACGTGACTGGGACTGATATCGAGTCTGATGCGCTGCCAACAGACCTCGTCCAGCGTATAGATACCCTAGAGGGAGGACTCAAAACCCTCTCTGCCTCCATGCAAATACTGACTCAAGCAGTGTTTGAGATACGGTCAGCTTTGGCCAGGACACCTTCTACCGGTCCCGACCCAGGGGCCAATAAAGAATCGAGTGTACCCCATCAACGGGTATCCTCGGACATAGATCGTCGCGAAGCACCTCGAACGTCAGAGCCCTCAAATGCTCAACTCCCGGTGGTATCACCTTCCCCGACTCCCAGCTCCACAGAAGACGTGGTCGAGATGATCAGGGACTTGCGCAAGCGCTTTGCGTCCAAGACAAGACAAGAGGAGCGCCAAAAGATGGGCATCCTCCAACCTTATCCCCTCGAATGGAATAAGATGGTTTATCCTCCTAAGTATAAACCACAAATACTGACGCCATACGACGGAAAGGACTCTCCGCGTCGCTATCTGACGTACTTCCAGTCTCAGACGAGACATCTTCCAAAGGAGGACACACTACTTACCAGCATATTTGTTGAGGCACTGAAAGGAGTGGCGTACGACTGGTACTGCAGCCTCCCCGACAATAGAGATACGCCAGAAGGAGAAGAAAATAGTTCGAGTGTTCATCGAACGCTTCCGACAAGCCTGCTTCAGACTGTCCCTGGGCATGCCAGAACATGTGCTTCTTTCCTCCTGCAGCATGAACATGCTGCCTGCAGTCAAACTCTGGCTCAACTCTACTCCTCCTCCCGACTGGAGCTCCTTGATCATTAATGCAGAAGCCGCAGAGAAGAAGGTGGCCAATGCTCGTCTTTTGGGAGTCAGTTTCCCTGCCTTTGAGGACAAAGGAAAACGGCCTGCAGCCAACAACCCCGGACGAGAGACAAAGGGGAAACAGGCATTGACTGTCAATGCCTCAAAAGGTGCGTCAGCACCAGTTCAGAAACCTCCACTTGTACCAAGGCCGAAGGAGGTTTATTCGTTCAATGACGAAGACACCCTGCAACTCTTTGAGATACTGAAGCAGGGTGACAAGATCAAGCTTCCGGACCCGAAGCATCCCGATGAGGTTGGGAAAGTGGACAACCCGAGGTACTGTCACTACCATCGGTTTTTCGGACACCCAACCAAGGACTGTTATGTCCTCAAGAATTACATCCAGCGCATGATCAATGCAGATGTAATCTCCGTTGACTACGAAGAGAAGACGGTGTCAGCCAACGTGGTGTCACTCCAGTTTGGCACCTTGCCGCCAACTACAACACAGGATGGCGTCGTCTCCATCCCTAAGGCGACAATGGAGATGGTTAACTTACCACCTACCCGTGACAACGTGAGTGGACTCATCCCACTCACCACATCTCGGGGAGAGATCCTATGGGTTCACCCCGATCTCGTCTCCGAGGTGACTCAACCGGAGGTACGCCCTACCTCCAAATCCAAAGACAGGAAGATCAAGTCTTGCCGTACGGTCTCTTCTTCAGCGGAAGAGGCACTTCCTGTACAGACGCGTTCACAACAGAACGTCCAACCCGACGAAGCTGCCGTCGAGGTGGTGCCTCCTGGCACCGTCCCTACTGTCCAGAACGAGGGCCCGTCTAAACCCCCAGCAGCCAATAAGCAGAAGCAGATAGAGGCCTACTTCGACAGGCCTCTACGAAAGGAGAATGCTTCGGGGCTAGCCAAGCCCCACAACTTCGACATACTGGCACAACTGGCCAGTACTCCTGCCCGTCTATCTCTGTTCGAGCTCCTTCGTCTTTCCAAATACTCCCGAGAAGCTCTCTGTGAAGCTCTGAAGGATGCTGAATCCTTTCTCAGTCAGGTCAAGCAGCCTGAAGATCACCCGACTGTATGCATGCACTGTCATTATGCGGATGAGGTTATCCCTAATATAACCTTCACCCAACAAGACATGCTGCTCAAACACAACCGACACAACAGGCCGCTGTACTATACAGGGTATATCGGTTCAGTCAAGGTGAAGCAGATTCAGATTGATCCGGGGTCTTCCCTCAGCATCATCCCGAAGACGCTGCTCTCAACACTAGGGATCCTAATGTACCGACTGGCGCCCTCCAACACAACAATCAGTGGCTTAAACGCCAGCAAAAGCGAACCACTGGGCAAAATACGACTAAAGTGCCACATTAGTAACCTCAGAACCGAGGTCACTTGTTATGTCGTGGACGCTGAAGTCAACTACAACCTTCTGTTGGGTCACCCATGGCTGCATGAGTACATGGTGGTGCCATCCACGCTCCACCAATGTATGAAGTACGTATCCACCAACAACGTCATCCGTACGGAGTTCGCTGACATCGACCCTTTCAAAGGGATTGAAGCCTACTTCACCGATGCTGACTTATACAAGTCGCCTGACGAGGAGGAAGCCAATGATGCTGACGACGAAGCAAAAACGGCGGCAAAGCCGGACATGGAGCCTGAGGTCACCCCCGACGCTCCTTTGAAGATCCGACTCAAAGGCAAACCGCCTCAAAAGTTGCCTCCCATGAGCATTAAGCTACCCGGGAAAGCACCAGCTGCTCCTGAAGCTCCCCTGAAGATACGGCTCAAGGGAAAGCCGCCTCAAATATCGACTTCCCTCGTGGCAAAACTACAGGGGAAGGCGTCAATCACCGGAGGCACAGCGGAGGCACCTCTGAAGGTGCATCTTAAGGACAAGCTGCCGCCATCCCAGCCGCCAGAAAAGGCCCACGTAGTCCTCTCGGACTCCAAAGCCAACGCTGTGGTGGACTCTCCCGATCCTACTCCAGTGCTTACAGATGAAGAGCTAGGGGAATATATCTCGGCTGATGTAGATGCCCCTTCTCTGGACAATGTAATCCCGCGGGATAAAATCTCGTATTTCATCAATAAATCAATAACAGAGTGTCTTTTAATTATTCTAGTCTTCCACATTGGAATGCCATGTATACATTAGATAACGCTCTACGGTCGTTGCAAACACAAATAACGACCGTCCATCATGTAAATCGAGTAGTCCCGTCCCAAGGGGTCTGTTACATAGTCCCACCACGGAGTCGAGACGAAGAATCCATCATCTTCGGCAAGGTTGAGCGTCATCAAGACCTCCCGCCACTCGAGCCAGAACCAGATGTCGGCAGAATGTAACTCTATCGGTACACGGACAAGGCAAAGTACCTCATCCAAAAGATGGGTTACGACCTAAAAAGCAACAAAGGCCTGAACTACGGCAAAGGTCGACGTCTCCCTCTCCGGCTTCCAATGCCTAAAGGAAAGCCGCATGACTATTACAATCGAACTCGACGGGGGGGTAGGCTATGTCACGCCGCCGTTAACTCCAGAGAGTTTAAACGCGAAAGAAGTAGAACATTCTCACTCGTCTGAAGCATCAACGTAGGACTCCGATACCAGTATCGGCTCAGTCTTCAAGAGAGTACCGTCAGCCAACATGACGTCTGCACAATCTCAAGAAGAAGAAGGCGAAGACCAAGTGCCAGAATTCTTCGAAGAAGAACCCTGGGCTCAACGCCTAGGACAATAATGGGAGTCTTGTTTTGAATTACGTGAACATCCCATCGAAAACGAAGTCGAGCAGATCGACCATGGGGATGGATCTTCTTCCAAACCCATCTTCATCAGCA
Organism: Iris pallida; assembly: GCA_029216955.1. NCBI lineage: Eukaryota > Viridiplantae > Streptophyta > Magnoliopsida > Asparagales > Iridaceae > Iris > Iris pallida. The sequence goes on along the minus strand of JANAVB010040419.1, from coordinate 5,427,143 downwards.
AAAGCCTAAAAGGAGAAGATCGAAAATCTTTAATCCAGCTGGCTAAAGAGTATATCGACGTCTTCGCTTGGTGCTACGAAGATATACCGGGACTTAATCCCCAGATCGCGATGCATAGGCTGAACATCTTACCTGATGCCAAGCCTATCAAACAACAACAGCGGCGTTTCCGTCCGAACATCATGAACGCCATCGATCAGGAGGTAGACAAACTCTTGACCAGTGGCTTCATCCGTGAAGAGCAACATCCAGATTGGGTAGCCAACGTCGTCCCTGTCACCAAGAAGAATGAAAATATACGAGTTTGTATCGACTTCAGGAACCTCAACTCTGCTTGCCCAAAAGACGAATTCCTGCTTCCAATCACCGACGTGATGATCGACAACAAATGTGGCTTCGAGCGCATGTCTTTCATGAACGGGTATTCGGGCTACAACCAGATCAAGATGTTCCCTGATGACGCAAAACACACGTCATTCAGGACTCCAAAGGGCATTTTCTGCTACACAGTGATGCCCTTCGGCTTGAAGAACGCTGGTGCGACATACCAATGAGCTATGAGCACAATTTTTCGTCAACACCTTCGTAAGACAGTCGAATGCTATGTTGACGACATCGTAGTCAAGAGCCGTCTCAAAGGAGATCACCTGCAAGACCTCAAGATAGTCTTCGATCTCATGCGGGTGCATCAACTCAAGATGAACCATGCTAAATCCTTCCTAGGGGTTTCTAGCGAAAAGTTCTTGGGCTTCATCATTACGGCGAAAGGCATTCATGTCGATCCCGAGAAGACCAAAGCCATCCTTGATATGGACCCTCCGAAGAACCTTCGAGAACTTCGAGGCCTACAGGGGCGTCTGGCATACATCCGGAGGTTCATAGCAAACCTTTCCGACAAATGTCGACCCTTCACTCAGCTCATGAAGAAGGGAGTCTCTTACGTCTGGACAGAGGAATGCCAAAAAGCTTTCGATGACATCAAAGCTTACTTGACGAGCCCGTCAGTCCTGGTAGCACCAGTCGCCGGCAAACCATTCCTCCTCTACGTCCGTGCCATGGATCATTCCCTCGGCGCCCTGCTAGCTCAGAACAGCGACACAGGCTATGAGCAAGCGATCTACTACCTCAGTCGAACTCTGATCGGGGCCGAACACCGGTACAACCCCGTTGAAAAGGAGTGCTTAGCTTTGGTATTTGTCATCCAAAAGACTCGACATTATGTCTCGGGGCAGACAATTCATGTCGTTTCCCGAGTCAATCCGCTCAGAGTCCTCATGACGAAGCCAGGATCATTGAACTCCCGGCTAGCCACATGGGCGATCTTGCTAACACCATACAACATGGTGTTCGTTCCGCAAAAAGCTGTTAAGGGTCAAGCTCTGGCCGACTTTTTAGCTGTACACCCCATCCCAGAGTCCTTAAGACTCTATGAAGACATCCCGGATGAGGTCCAAGAATCAAATGTCACCGAAGAAGGCCCCATCTGGCGGATGTTTTTCGATGGCGCTTCAAGAACAGGCCCTAAAGGCCAAATCGTCGCAGGAGTGGGGGTGGTATTAGTCTTCCCCGATCAGCTGGTCATCCAGCGTGCTTACTCCCTTTCGAAGCCGTGCTCCAACAATGTTGCCGAGTACAACGCACTCATCATGGGACTCCAGCTGGCGTAAAAGCTAGCGGTCAATCATCTGGAAGCCTACGTCGACTCAAAACTCGTCGTAAACCAGATTAGAGGGCAATACGAGGTTCACCACGAAGATCTGATCCCTTACCATAAAGTTGCATTGAACATCATTCCAACCTTCATCGGGTTCTTCATCGAACACGTACCTCGTCTACAAAATCTAGAAGCTGATGCTCTGGCCGGCCTCGCAGCCTCATTAGCGGCACCCCTCGGAACTCAACACTACGTTACGGTAGTGGGTCGAGACCTGGTCTGCCCTAAAAGTAACATGTGCTCATAAGTGGCCCATGCCATATAAACGAGTACTGGTGTTAACGTCCGAGACTGGAGATTCCCATTCATCGACTTTGCTGTCGACGGAATTCTCCCAGAGGACCCGAAAGAAGCCGTCTCAGTCAGGAGACGCTCTCTTCGATTCTACTACGATACGGCTACAAGAATGCTGTACCGACGCTTCTATGATGGACTTCTCCTTCGATGTTTGTCTAACAAAGAAGCAGTCGAAGCCCTTCGAGAGGCTCACGATGGAACCTGCGGGGCCCATCAACCTGGCCCTAAGTTGCAGGACCAACAGCAACGCATGGACTACTACTGGCCAACCATGGCCGCTGACGCTGTTGAATATGCTAAGAAGTGCCATGCGTGCCAACTTCATGCAGACTTCATCCATACACCGTCAGAACCACTACATCCTACAGTCGCCTCCTGGCCCTTCGAAGCTTGGGGCATGGACATTGTGGGACCGATCACCCCACCTTCATCGAGAGGACACCGCTTCATCCTAGCAATCACCGACTACTTCTCCAAATGGACAGAAGCAGTTCAGCTGGCAGAAGTGAAAAGCTCCAGGGTGATCAGCTTCATCAAGCACCACGTCATCTACCGTTTCGGAGTACCCCGGAGGATCATCCACGACAATGGTCCTCAGTTCATTAGCCATGTTTTCAGCAGATTCTGTGACAAGAATCGCATTCAAAATGTGGCATCAACCGCCTACAATTCGGCAGCAAACGGATTGGCCGAGGCGTTCAACAAGACTATCGTCAGGCTACTCAAAAAGGTCGTATCATCCAACAAACGCAACTGGGATGGAAAGCTCGGCAAATGCCTTTGGGCCTACCGCACGACGGTACGGACCCCGACAGGCAACACACCATTCTCATTGGTCTACGGGAGCAAAGCGGTACTGCCTCTCGAGATCCAGATACCCTCACTCCGCGTAGCTATCACAAACCAACTTACAGAAGAGGACAATCAACGTCATCGTCCGCGGGAACTGGAGGCACTTGACGAAAAGCGTCTCCTAGCTCAACAACGCTTCGAACTCTACAAAGCCCGTATATCACAGGCTTTCAACAAGAAGGTCAAGCAGAGGACTTTCCAAGTTGGCGACCTGGTTCTGGCAGTCAGGAGGCCGATGGTGTTGACTCACAAGACACCAGGAAAGTTCAAGCCCAAATGGGAAGGACCTTTCATCATAGAGACGGTATACTCAAAAGGTGCTTACCGCCTCGCCAAATCCAATGGAGACTTGTTCATGATGCCCATCAACGGCAAGTTCCTAAAGAAGTACTACTCTTGACATCTTTCAGACATGTGCTTCCACCCGGGGATCTGTGGACCCAATCATCAGGACTCACAGACAATTCCCTTTCACAAAATTATACGCTTTCGTAATCCAGCTGTTCCGTAGCATCCACCAGTAGAAGGACAACCACGTCCACATCACCTCTGAGTTGTCCCCCTACACCCTACAAAGCGGAATCTTACATCCCATAAGACTACGCTACCCACCATGTTTACCACGTCCACATTACCTCTAAGTAAACATCCCGTACAGACAACCCTTGCGTTGTCGTACATTGATCGCAGAACTTCCACGTCCACATTACCTCTGAGTAGTTCCGCGTATCCCCCAGGATCATTCCTACCACGTCCATAACACCTCTGAGTAGGGAGATTCCACCACTTGAATCCCATATTTGCCATGTCCACATCACCTCTGAGAAAACATGAGGGCTCTCTCAAACTTATTATCTGTACCTAAAAACCAAGGTGCACAAAAGATAATAGGTCCACACAAATCATCAAGTTCATGACAGCAAAAATGAATACACCACAAAAAACTTTATATTCTTTATTTTTAAATAGAGAGTAAAAGTTTACATCCCCAGCAAGAGTTGCAAAAATATAAAAAGAAGAGACTAGAATCCCTAAACATCCCCAGGGTTGGCTGAAAGCTCTTCAATCCGACGCCTCAAGTCTGCCGCTCGAGTCTCCGCAGTCGCCAGGACTCGACGTTCAGCTTCTTGATGCATCGCTTCAATAGCCTCAGGAGAAGTATCGTTCTTATGCTTCTCATCCAGCTGCTGCCGCTGCTGAGCCAGGGTAAGAGCCCGGTGAGTGAAAGTTGCTTCCTCCTTCTTGAATGCTACGTGTTCAGCCTGGACACGTTCGGCGTCTAATAGGAGTCGGGCCCGCTGGTCCTCAAGGTGGCGGAACTGGGCGTCAATCTCCGTGATATTAGCATCCAACGCAGCTCGTGTCTCCTCTGTCTTCCGCGTAGAATGAGACAATCGCTCCACTGCAGCTTCAGTCTCGGCCACTTCACATTCCCAGACACTCACAGTGGCCTGGTAAGAAGACTCAATCTCGGCGATCAGCTTCTCCTTCTCCGCATCTATCAGGACGGAGAGGTCATTTCGTTGGATGCGCTGTAATTCAGAAAGCCGCTGGTCCAACTCAGCCACCGAGGCTTACAAAATGATGGCCATAGGATCGTGGCCCTGGTGAAGATGGATCATGTTGATATGAGGCAGTGCCAGAGTTCTTGCCGTCGCAAAGCTCCCATTGGCGTCCATCACTGCCGATACCCCCCTCTGCAGCATTTTATACACTGCCTCGACGATGAATTTCATGTATTCATCTGTATCCGCCAGCACCTGCGACGTCATGGCAGGAGTCGGAGGAGCTACTCTAGTTAGCGGACCGGAAGAAGACCCGCCGACCTCAACATGCGAGGCTGTAACCTCGGCATCAATAGGCTCTTCATCAACAGGGGCCTGACTACTAGCCCGAGGAGCCAAGGGAACAGAAGAAGCTAAAACAGGCGTCAAAATAGTACCCCAAGTAGAAGGAGCAACAGAGGGTTCCATCACACCCTTATCCTTCCCAAACTCGGAAGAACCACCGACGTCGGTAGCCACCTCTTCAGCCCCCAACATCCTATCAGCAGCCAGTACCTCCCCTGGCAGAACGGGGAGATCAACACTTGTCTCCTCACCCGCCCCAGGAGTCAGGACCGACAGACGAGTCTCAGCCTCTTCATCAAATCCCTCTACAGGGACAGGATCTGTAGCTACCTCCTGATCGGTAGCCACCTCAGCTTCCGCTGCTGAGTCTGGGGTAGGGCTCGGCAATGTTACAGCCGACCTCCCCTCATCATGATAAGGAGGGGAATCAACCCTCTCCTCTGTTCCAACCATATCTGTTGCCCCCGCAACAGACTCTTGCAACTCTGGAGCAACGTCATCCAAAGACGACGAACTCCACCCTACTTCATCACCAGGAAGCCTCGTGTCTGCTGGGCCCTCGGTATACAAGGCCCCCACTGCGGCCTTCATCATCTCGGAAGCTGCTGCATCCTCAGCTTCCCTTCTGACATAATCCGCGGATGCCGGCATCTCTATGACAACAACATCATCCGGGTTTTCCCCCATGGGAGACATCATAATCGGCAGGATGCGCACTTCGGACGAGCCCGCCATCTCCTTCGGCCTGTTCCCACCAGATTTTGGAGTACGGGGCCTCCTTTTTAGCGGCTCCAACAAAAAGGAAGCATTGGTTACATAAAATGTTGAACCTAAACCAGATTATGTGGGACATCCTTACCTCTGCAGATGTCGAGTCCGACGACACAGTCCGTGATGATGTCTTCTTCTATCTCTTTGACGCAGAAGAGCCAACCTCTGTACCCGTACGTTATTTCGGTTGATCAACCGAAGGTTCGGCCTGACCCCCTGGGGATGCGGCAGGGGCACCTTGATGACCCACCTCTGGTGGACGGTGCGATCAAGCCCTGGCCGATACATGCCCGGTCATCGCTAATGGGATGCTTGCAACAAGACTTGTCTCCCTATCATACCCGGGAGGCGCGGCAGCCATAACACAGTTAAACTTGGCGGCCGAGTAAAGAATGGGCGGCCGCAAATTCTGGACGGGCAGCGTAAAGCGAGCTCCGGTACATCCAGCATTGTAATAATGCCAAGCTCGTGCACCATCCAACAAACTTCCAGCATACCCCAGGGTGATACTGGGATTATCCAACATCAGCTGCGCAAAACCAAATTGCCGTGCAAAGCGGCTCGGTAAATACGGTTCCAAATAGCACTGATTCCTGTTCCGGTACACCAGATGGGATGGTCGAATACTTTGCAACCAGCAGAATCCCCATGGAGGCAGAGTGGTGGCATCTTCACCCGAATCCATCAAATCCTCATCGACCTCAAAACCCGAGAAGATAGGTCCTACTTTAGTGATCTTCCACCCCTGAATGCGGGATAAAACCGTCCTACAAACAGGGACGCCAGAATGCAACCAACTCCTCTGGTGAAAACGATGAAGGAATGCATCTCCGGCCCTATGGTCTTCTTCCGAACCCGGACTCATTACATTTGGATGGTGTAAAATCAACCACCCCATTAGATAGTGAAATGGCAGTTCGGCACGTGGGAAGTTGTCATTCCTACCGCGATCATGAACCACGTTTCCCGCAAACTCCCGTAAACCTCGTAGCAGGTTGCACACCATCGCGGGGAGAAGAGCCAAACGTCGGCCGAAAACCAACTTCACTACTGGCAGGATTAAGTTCTGGGTTACCCTCTCTACGGAGCCTGACCCGCCCGAGAAAACATAATCTTGAAGCCAAACCATCAGATATGCAGCTAATACTGCTTTCGACGACATCCGATGAGTTAGGTGCCAGAAACAGCTGTAGGAGCGTTCATCCGATTGCTGGTCCTCGTTCTTTCGGGGATTCTTCTCACCTAACTTGCTCATTTCGGAAAGCACTTCGCTACGGGAAAGCACTGGCGGAGTGGTAAATTGAGAGGGATCCTCCTTGTCTTGCTTGAAGATGTAATCCCTCCAGGCGGTCACATGAGGCTTCGATCCGCTCTTATCCCTCTTCTGCATATAGTAATGATGACTCGCCACTTCCTTGAAGATGGCCATCATTTCTTCAGCTTTGTCCTCCAGGACTTGGAACTCCTCGTTCGTCGAGAAGTACTCCTCATAGAGTTCTGATCCCCAAGGGAGCTTTGACACCTCGTGCATTTCATGAAGTGCAAGGCCTAGCTCCCCCACCGGAGTGAAGAAAGTCCCGGTATGGGTATCAAACATCTCCAAGAGCGCGAGGAACATATGCCGGTTGATGTCAACACCTACCTGAGTTGTACGGATCGCGGCAGTCAGCCCCATCTCTTGGAGTTCGGTTTAAAACCGTGACAACATCCAGAGTGTCAGCTTGTCCCATTTGGTAACATAATGACACCAACCCTCTACCCGAAATTTACCTTTCGGGTACGATCGCTCCATCAACAGCATGCGATTGGCAAAAGTTGAAGAGCCAAAGGCAAATGTATTGACGGGAACATCACTATAAATGCTCTCTGGGCGTAGAGTCCGCCAGGTGAAAGAAGGCCCAGCCCGCACGGCGGTCAAAGTATCCCTTTGATCTGAGGTAGAGTCGATCCTTAGGATGCCTGCCACCGCTCCCCCCTGAGATGGGGTTAGATCCCAAGACATCCTCCTCTTGGAAGCAAGACGACAGAAGGTCGTCAAAGGCCATGGACGTTCGAGTTGCTTAACAGTCATGTGCACTCCCCTTGCGGTAAAGAACCAGTCTTCCTTGACCTTCAACACCTTTGCTTCAGTAGAGGTAAGGCGGTCCCCAAATAGGAACTCAGGCTTCAAGAAGGTCACCTTATCAGATGTGGAAGATTTTAAAACACCACGCTCCATCATCCGTTTGAGGAACCCATACTGTTGTTCTCGAATTTGAGTCATTCTTTCGGGATGCTGATCCAGCATAATAGCAGCTTGAGTAGGGTTTATCACTTCCTTGTCATAATCTACTCCCATCTGGCAGAGGGCAGCGTCCAGAAGCACTTCATTCAAGAGTGGGATAGTCATCGACACTAGCAAAGATTCGAAAATGTTTGAAACAATAAAAGAATCTAAGTCTCATCAAAAGTGCATAGCACGTCTGAAAAAGAAGATTCGGTGCATCATAAGGGTGTAAACCCATGCGCATCAGCAGTGGAGCTTCGACGCATCATCAGGGTGAAAACCTATGCGCATCAGTAGTGGAGCTTCGGTGCATCATCTGGGTGTAAACCCATGCGCGTCAGTGGTAGAGCCTCGGCGCATCTTCAGGGCCTAAACCCATGCGCGTCGATGGCAAAAACCTCGGCACATCATCAAAGACTCAAGGTCTATGTGCGTTGGTGTACGTAAAGAAACTCACCAACCACCTCCGGCCGAGTTATGTGCCGCTCTTCCAGCCAGGCTCACCACCGTCGAAATGTTTCGACTAATGAAACATTTATTGAGCAGAACGAGGGTGGCAATCAAGAGAAGAGCACCGCAAGCCAACCTGTGGCCAGGGGAGGCTTCGAAAGAGCCTCCAAAGGCCAAGGAAGACCGTAATCGAAACTGCGGCTAAAGGAGCAGCTTTCAACACAACCAGAGTGGGCAACGCCCAGTTTGAAGGAAGAAAGAGCCCCCAAAGCCGCAGCACCGCCATTCCGATCTGTGGCTCTTTCTGTACAACGAAGACGAGGCTCGAGCATCCCTATCTTTGGATGCAATAGGCACCTTCCGCCTGCCTCGGAAGCCCTCGACTCCGACTTTTGGATGTAACAGTCACCTTCAAGTGCATCAATGAAGACATTGCGTCGCATCTTCACCCTCGGGAGCATCTCATCAACAGAATGCATCCGAGTAAACGAATTCATGTCGAAAGAACGTGAGAGAAGGAGAAGAAAACTCTCTCTATGCCACTATTTATAGGCCGAGAAAATCAAACCCATACGCCAAGTGCATGGCTCTCCGAATTCCGTGTAATGAATTTGCATTAAATAGATGAACCGAACGCTTCGAATTCAGCTAAGTCAAAACAGCTATTTAAAGCACTCGAATATCGTAACAGTCGTACCATTAAAGACGTGTCATAAAGCAGATGTGCCGGCCAAACCGTGCATCACACAGACGCGCCCTTCAACATCAAGCGCATCGCACATATGCGCCCTTCAGTACCAAGCACATCACAGGGATGCGCCCCTATGCGTCCCTATATGCCTAGTGGAACGCCAACCAACGTGCCCACTCAGCTGTCCATCGAATGTCGAAAATATTAAATACCGAACTGACAGAGTTGGCAGCACGCCTCCCGAAGTCTGAACAATTGATAGCTTTTTCAGAAGAAGAAGCATCGCCAACGTCAGCACCATCATTACTTTCCTCCGACGGCTACTGCCATGTGGCCACCCGACCATCTCGCATGCGCCTCTGCAGCCATGCACCCAAATCCGTATGCGCCTCAAAAGCCATATGCTTCAGACTTTTCACTGATCCCTAAAGACAGAAGGAAAGTCACCATTAAAGCCTCGCATGTGCCTCAAAAGCCATGCGCCCAGAATGGTTCGTGACTCCTAAAGGTTACGAGCCAAAGTCTCCTCATGCGCCCAATCCTAGGCGCATCCTACCAGATCATTCTCCCATCAAATTCGAGATCTCCGAGCCATGGGTCGACGGCACGTGTCCTTTGACTCAACTCACCCAAGATCTCAGCAACAGAAAGATCCTCTTCTCTGCTACGTGCCGGTTCACAACAGCAACATGAAGAAGTCAACCCCTCGATTAGGGTGCATCGTCCATGCGCCTCCATCAGCAATCAACACGTGGTGTCCCCGTGTACAGGCGCATCCTACATGCGCGCATGAGCAGCCAGCCTGCAAAACTATAAATAGAGGGATCATTTCCTTCTCACACACACATAGAAGACACAACGAACGAACATACCACCAGAGAGGCAGATACAGACACTCAACGTCTTCCTCCTCTCAGCAAGCTCCAGCACCCAGAGCAATCTAAGTCTTCAGAGAACCGATAACCATCGTCAGATCGTCAATGGAGTCAATGCATTACCACTCACTCCATCGGCACAAGGGACCCAGATAAACAAAAGTGTACTCCTAGGACTACATCTAGGTCCTATATTGTAACACTGTTCTGTTTGTATTAAAATTTGCAATAAAAGAATTTTAATGGCAAACAGTGGAAACCTTCTAAAGTTAACTAGTTATGCATATGTTATTTAACATGTGCTTTTAATTAATAAGCATGTATTCTTTAGTTAGTTATAAATAATTTTGGAATATTCCTAACCCATATGATTTTTGGGCCTATGGCTTGAGACCAAGCCTATAAATACTCTATAATTTTCATTAGGGATCATTCATAATCTAAACCCATCATTACCAAATCCTAACGCAACTCCCGTATCATGTCCATAGAATTTTGTGTACAATATTTAATCCATTCTTGTATGCAGCCTACAGATCCGTGTCGTATCCTGGGTCCGACCTCGAGGACATGGACACGCCATAAATTCTAATACATTATTCTCTCATCCATTTTGTATCCTGTTGTGTCCTTGACACAGGCACGTCCCTAATTCTACACATCATAGAAACCCTGACCCTAACATCTTCCTCTGCTGCTGTCGGCCGAGCCATCGTCGGAGCACCACCGTCTTTCCATTGCCGCCACACTAGACGAAGCCACACCACTTCCCAAGCTCGTTGCCTCCATTTTCTCTACCACTGTGAGTAACAGAACCGCTGCTACTGGCCACTAAGTCACCAAATCTACTCTCTCCTCCATCGCAGTCTCCTCTGGCGAGTTTCTACCACCTAGCCATGACGAGACACTGCCTCTCTTTTGTCGACGACCACTGTCGTACCCTCCGGTGACCGCCATGACAGACCTTACCGAAGCCCAGCTCAAGTGTCGCATCCTCGAGCGTCGAGCCGCTTCTTGAAGGGCGAACTATTACGGATCTTGAGGAGGTGGTTATAGTCGATCACCCCAGTGGCCGTGGCTCTTCCAGTACCGCCTCGGACTCCACTCGTCGTGGACCTTCTTTCTCCACCGCCTTGATTTCGTCCATCTCGAGCATCCACCACCGTTCCTTCCCCTCTTCCAGAGTACGCCACCTTACTCCTACTCAGGCGTTGCACTTTCCCGTGATCGAGCGTCGTCCTTCACTAATACGACTCATCTTTCCTCTTCATCCTTCTTTGTTGTTTAGAATTCTAAGGTTTATGTATAATGGCTGTTGTGGGAGTAAGGAGAGAGAGAGAGGAGTAAGTAATTAGGTTAGGTTGATATAGTGTAGTTTGTGCTGGGTCTTTAGGCCCAAGGGACCTGGGTTGAGTTTAGAAGAGGAATAAGAAAGAAAAACGAAGAAAAAAAGAAAGTAAAGAGTTAGGCCTGGTTGGATTGTAGGCCAGCAAGTCGGATCAGGTTCATTGTTGGTATTGAGAGCAGTTGGGCCATTGGATTATTAAGAAGAAATAGGAAAAGAATAAGAGCTAGAATCAGTAGCAGTAAACAATGGAAAACTATAATAAGGTGCTGTTAGTTGAGCTCATGGGCCAGTTTAGGTGAGTCGGGCCTTGGAAGAGAAAAATGAAGAAAGAAATAAAGAAGAATTAGTTATGGTTTAAGTTTGGACTTGGGTTTGGGTATTATCAGCTTATTACTATTTTGTTAATTTGTTGGTTAGAAATTAGTTTGGTTAATTAGGTTAGTTAATTGATATACTTTGGACCAAGAAAACATTTGGGCTAGATTTATTAAGTTAGGTTTTATTATATGTATTTTTGATATCATAATATTCACTATCACCCAATTTGGGCTAGAAACCATTTGGACCCAATTTATATCATACATATCGTAAATAGCACACATATACCTTACGTATGTCGTACCGTATTTTTCTGTCGTTAATATCCATCTTCGGATGTGCCGTATTACCCCAGCCGACCACATACTGGATACGATATTTCAATAGCACATGATTTATAGTCGTATTTTTCTTGATCTTGGTTATTCACATAGTTGTTCATGTTGCAGGTTGCATTGCATGACATTGTCTCATGTCACGATCTGGTTCATTTATTTTCTGTATTCATTTTATTGCTTTATTTTGTATCATACGATATTTGTTTGGAGGGTTGTACTTTGCTCCTTTCCTGACTGGATGGTTGATATATTAGGCCAGGGCTTGAGGACATGACTTGGATTGGATGACGACTCGAGGAAGAATCTGAAAGACTCTAGAAGATTAGTATAGATTACTTTTGATGTATCAGATGTATGAGTTATTTCTTTGAGGATATGGATTGCCGGATTTGTCTCCGGAGATGGAACATGTATATGTACTCGAAGTGATAGTGAATATCTGTAATCGTGTGTTGGCTTGGTTTTGGTTTTGTTTCTTGTCTAGTGTCATAATTGAGCAAAAGATTGGTCTTGAGAATAATTGATGATTATCGAGGTCTAGACGGCTAACTATAATTGATTTCGCGGCATAGGCTGGATGCCTCTCACAACTCGTACCAGAATATGCCGACGCGGGGTGTGACACGTTCTTCTTCGGTATTTGGAAACTTACTTGAAGTGTTTAAATATTCCTTTGGAAATTCCTATAGATAAGCTGAAATAATGTTCAATGACCAATTAATATTAATTATGGCATGATAGATGCGCATTATAGCCATTTATTCAAATTATGAAACTGTAAATCCACTGCAGCTAGGTGCGTAGTGGCGAGGCATGGGCTCTAAAGTGAAGTGATTTTGGGTAAACATAATTTTTGGATATTAGTAAGACTATGTCCTATATGTATCATGCTTGGTCTCTTATTACCCTTTGAATGCTTGGGGTACAAATCAAATATGACCATAACTATGGGACAAGGAAGCTATGCAGGCATCTAAAAATTTATATGGATATCTAGTAATCTTGTATTTTTATTATTATTAGATAGATCATAGGTTTTTTAAACCTAATTGCACCTTATGTTTGAGTTTCAACTTTCAATCTCTCTACATACGTTAGTTGCAGTATTACAAATAATTTTTAAATAGAGGTTGAAAAGCTGAAACACAAATAAAGGTTGCATGACTTATGTATGAAAAACAATATATATTAAAATATTATCTTATTCATGACATTATTATGTATTAGTAGTATTAGTATGAGTCACTAATAAAATTTAGCTTTCTTTAGTTCTTTCTCAAATTTATGTTTGTAAATTTGCTTGAAATTTTTTTGTACATACTACGAGAAAAATAGGACTAGTACATTTTATTACAAATTTTATGAAACTAAAATCTCATCTTTATGTTTTGTTAGTTATAAATAAATGTTATACCAGATTTAAATTGTAATGACATTAATAAAATTATTCCAATCCTTCTAAAAACAACAAAATTTTTATTTTTCTTTTCATCTCAAATTTTTATTTTTTATTTTTGAAATAAACCGGCCCGGACCCAAACTGGTCCCGCCCAGCCCACCCTCGATTAGTCCACGGGTCCAGGCTGTGTTTTCTTATTTTTCTCCAGGAACAGTCCGGCCTACCCCGATTCGTCTTTCGAGTTAAGCCCAGCCCGACCCAAACCCTGTCAAATTGGGCCCCAGGCCCTCTCGGCCCGACCTACTACACACCTTAATCAGGGAGCAATGAGTGATGGGTAGTCAAGACTGTATTGAGCCAGATTTTAAATCTATGTGGTCCTGTTCTTCAGTACAGATTAACAAAATTAAACCAAGAAATCTTAAACAAACTAGCTCAGCCTGTAACAGTAATTACTAAATTTTTTAGCCTTGGGTCGAGCCAGTAAATTATATAAATCACGATGGGCCAGGCCCAGTAGATTGTGAGGAATAAATAGGTTTAGTAGGTCATATTTATCCTAGGAAAATAAAGAATTGGGCCAGTTTTATAGGTATATAAATAATAACTAACTTTTTAGAAATTCTAAGTAAATGAAGTAGGCTCACTTGGATACTTTAGTTTATGATAAGTTAAGATTTACACTTACTAAGTTTTATGAAGATTTATTGAACTTATAATGGAAATTGTATCTAATACTAAATTAATATTGTCTTTATAGGTGGATTTAGTGCAATTTTTAGTCTTGGACGGAGGCAAGTATTTTACTCAATTTTAATTTTTTTGCATGATCATGATACAGTAGGACACACGAATTTTTATTGCTCATTCGTGTCATGATTATGAATTCATGAAGACTTTCTGACTCCGTGTCGGGTAGGGAAGTACCTGAATAGAAGTGTGGACTACCCCAAACTTTCATAAATTCTTATGTGTTTAATATTGGTTGCACACTACAAATGCGAAGCGTTGGATCTTACCCCTAGCCATCCATATATCAAAATAAGTATTTCAAACACATAGATGGTACAGTGTTCTCTTTCTTGCATATTGCTACATATTATTATTTTTAGTATTACTTTCATATTTTTTGTATTTGTGGATTATACTATCCTACAATCTTGACTGTATAATTGACATATCAAATTTCATATGAAGATTAGCACCTGGATCGAAGGTTGCTTCTGGAGGATTCTAAAAGACTTAGAATAGATTTATATAAAGAAGATGTATCATATGTACATTATCTTATGTGGTTATTTTATCTAATTTGTCTCCAGAGAGTTGACATTTAGGATGCATTAAAAATACTGATAGTGGACTCTGGTGATCGTGTTTATATTTGGAATTTAGTTACCCTTTATAATTGTGACAAATTGATATGTTGTTTCATGAGGTCTAGAACAACATACTATCGCCGATACAACAACGCAGGATGGACATTCTCACGCACTTGTGTTCGAGCAACAGGGCGTGGGTCGTGACAATAACTCACCATTACTCGGCTGACCAAGTCAACGGAGCACAATGTGGGGAGTTGCAGGGGTCCCAGCATTCTTTGAGCGAGTCATTTGCAAAAAGCACTACTAGGCTGATATCCACCTTTGATTCCTATGATGATAAATTATTATCATTGAAGCAAATATGCCCTCTAGCACGGCCGGCTCGACACCGCCTCCACCGCCTACGTATCAAGTGTCACTTTTACAGGAGGTCATCAAACAAATCACAGTGTTGATTCACTGTGTTCCTCCTCCTCCCACTAGTAGTACTAGTTTGACAAAATTTTCATACCTTTGTGTGTATTTCAGCCCTAGTTGGATCAAGTATTGATTCAATGTTTTAATGTACATTATTTTATCAGACAGTTTGTGATATTATATACTTTGGGATATTATATATTATATTTGTGATGTTTTGTATTCTTTTTGTTTTTAGTTCATATGTGTGAGATTATGTTTGTAATATTCTCTGTGAGCTGCTACCTATGTGTGTATATGTTTGTAATAATTTTTCTATGAGTTGCTATATTTTGTGTGAAATTTATATAATGTAGTGCCAATGTCTTTGTGAGCTGCTGTTGCTATATTTTTTTAAAAAAATAATTGGTATTTAACGACGTACAAAATGCGTCGCTAACATGTTTTAAAACGTCTTTACACATATCACTACGTCGATAAACATCGCTAAACCTGGAAAGTGTAGCAACATTTAGCAACGTATTTGATGTCACTAAACTGCATTTCACTGTGTCGCTAAATGTCGCAGTACGTTGTAAATATGTTGACATAAAGGAATTTACCATGTCATCAATCCACATCGCTAGGCTCCTTGTTGATGTTGCTATTTGTGGTTATTTTTGCGTTAAATAATGACTAACTGCAAGTTACTGAAGTAGCGAAACACCTACTCTGATGCCATCCAACGTCGTTAATTTGGAAAAAAAAAATTAGCTACATACAAATGTCGCTAAATTAGTCGCAATAGCAATGTTAAACGACGTTTGGCAATTTTGCCACTAATGTTTATTCAGCTCATCATAGATCTCGCTATATGCATCATCATCAATGCATTTATTTAGACGTAAGTGATATTTTTGAATGTCGCTAATCCCCTTATTTTAGTAGTGATAACATTATGAATAACCAATGACTTTATTTTAATAAAACTTTAGAACTCAAGTGTCAAAACAATCACTAATACTTAGCAAGAAAATCAACATAAAAATTTTATAGTGATATTATTATAGAGATATGTCAACTAATACTTAGAAGAAAAATAGTAATAAAAATACTCAGTAGAAAAAGCTTTTTTGTTTATCAAACCATTGACTTCAGAACATACAAAAGACGGAAGTCAAAGAACAAAAGGATTGAGAGAAACTTATACTTACAGGGACTGAGTGAAGTAGTTTATACTTGGTAGAACAATCAAAAGAATATCTTATGTCTCCAGAGTCCACACTCTAACCCCTAGACCGAACAATAATACTTGGAAAAAAATCAAAAAAAGTGATAAATAAATGGAATTTTATTCAAAACAAAATTTCAGATATTAAAAAGTTACAACTAAAAAAACTATGTCCAAACTATTAAAAAAGTTACAACCAAAAAATTTTCATTGAAACCAAATTTTAGATGAAAGAACAAACAATGGTAGTAAAATAATTTTGTCCAAAAAAATGCAAGTAAAATGATTCAGATGTCAAATGTAGCCAACCATAAGAAATATGCAATTAGATTCCTAATTATAAAATGGTTTATCTCAGATTCATCACATTTTCTAGTAAAACTCAGACAATTGAATCAATTTTAATCTGAATGCAATTGAAAATATAATATAAATGGGCACATGATGCAATTATAGCAAAGCAATAACATCCAACAAATGCAACAACCTAATCTACAATGATTAAAAGGCTCTATATTGTCTAATTAAATTTAGAAGGTCAAGAAAAATTAGTGACCAAGTACTAATAAATTTCAGTTGAACAAATCCAAAAATTTAAAATCAATTAGCATTGCAGTACTAAATATAGTACAAACAAATAAATTCACATTATACAATGCAATCAAATCCATAAAATATATAGTGTTACTATCTAGGAGAAAAAAAAATCTTGCATGCAGTCCTCATCTAAAAATGAAAAAACTAAAATTTATTGATAAAAAATGGAAACCCCAAAATATAATTTCACACCCAATTATGGTGATCTTAATTATTTTCTGCAAGACGATAAAAAAAACTATGTTTTTCGGTGATATTAATTATTATCTTCGAAAAAACTAAGATAAAAAGTTTAAAATTTTTAAAAAAAAACTTGCAATAACATTTTTTTATACGAAATAATAAAAGTTAAAATGATCAATATACAAAATGTTTTAAAAAAATGAATTGAGAAGAAAACTGACTAAAATTAATCGAGAGACTTCGAGTATCTGATAGACTTTTGTCGATCGAGGGAGAGGAACAAGTTGCTCGGAGCAATCGATCATAGAGAGAAACTGGAGATTGAGAGATCTAGGGCTTGTACTGATTTGTGAGGCTCATATTTGAGAGAGAGAGGGAGACTCGAGATCGAGAGACAAACTCTCTAGAATTTCGAAAGGAGGTGCAACAACAATATCATAGAAAATTCGAAAGTTCTAAACTTTAGGGGACATTTGGTTCAAGTTTTGGAGCCTGGAAATAGGTTTTAGATTTCTTGTCTTGTTTGGTATCTCTAGGATTGAAAATTGGAAAAGAATACGAGGGACTTCATATTCCCATTGTGTGGAAAACTAAAACTCAAGGTTCCCATGGGAATGTTTGGATAGTTTGTTTGGACAATAATATCCTTCTTTTACTTTCACGATTGCAACTTCTATCATAAACAAATGAATTTTGGTAATAGAAGCATCATAAAATTAATAAAAGAATATTTATGGAAAATAAAATAAAATAAGATTATTTTTCCATATTTCCAACCTAACATGACCAAACATGGGTATGAGAATGTTGAATTCCAATCCAAATAAATACAAAATAAAGTTACAACCAGAAAACTTCCATTGAAACCAAATTTTAGATGAAAGAACAAACAATGGTAGTAAACCCATTTCCTCCCAAAAAAAATGCAAGTTAAATGATTCAGATATCAATTGTAGCCAACCACAAGAAATATACAATTAGATTCCCAATTATAAAATGGTCTATCTCAGATTCATCACATTCTCTAGTAAAACTTAGAAATTGAATCAATTATACTTTGAATGCAATTGAAAATATAATATAAATAGGCACATAATGCAAGTATACCAAAGCAAGAACATCCAACAAATGCAACAACCTAATCTATAATGATTAAAAAAGCTTTACATTGTCTAATTAAATTTAGAAGGTCAAGAAAAATCAGTGACCAAGTACTAATAAATTTCAGTTGAACAAAATCCGAAAATTTAAAATCAATTAGCATTGCAGTACTAAATATAGTACAAACAACTAAATTCACATTATACTGCGCAATCAAATCCAGAAATATATAGTGTTACTATCTAGGAGAAAAAAGAGTCTTGCATGCAATCCTCACCTAAATATGAAAAGAAAAACTAAATTTTATTGATAAAAAATGGAAACCCCAAAATTCAATTTCACCTCCAATTCTGGTGATCTTAATTATTTTCTACAAGATGATACAAAAAACTATGTTTTCTGGTGATATTAATTATTGTCTACAAAAAAAACTAAGATAAAAAAGTTTAAAAATTACAAAAAACTTGCAACAATTTTTTTTATATGAAATAAAAAATAGTTAAAATGATCAAATATGTTAAGATACAAAATGTTTAAAAAAATGAATTGATAAGAAAACTTAATAAATTAATCGGAAGACTTCGAGTATCTGACAGACTTTTGTCGATTGAGAGAGATGAATAAGTTGCTCGGAGCAACCATCAAAGGGAGAGAGACTGGAGATTGAGAGATTTAGGACTTGTACTGATTTGTGAAACTTGTATTTAAGAGAGAGATTATCTGAGATACTCGAGATCGAGAGACAGACTCTCTGAAATTTGGAAAGGAGTTACGACAACAATATCATAGCAAATTCCAAAGCTCTACACTTTGGCCTCATTTGGTTCGCAGAATTATCGGGTTGGGAAAAGAAAGTGATTACTTTCCTATGTTTGGGTACCAAAGGAATTGGAGAGGAAAGAAAAGTGATTCGAAGAAAAATTAGGGGAAAAAGTGATTCCCTCCATCCAAGTAAGGAATCACTTTCCCACATTAAAGTATTCACTTTCCTTTCTAAATTCCTTGGCATTAATTACCAAACATCGGAAAGAAAATCAATAGGAACTTTAATTTCCCAAAGGAAAGGAAATGACAAGGAATTAATTTCCTTTTCCTTCCATTCTACGAACCAAACGAGGCCTTTAGGGGAAGTTTGGTTCAAGTTTTGGAGCCTTGGGAATAGTTTTAGATTCCTTGTCTTGTTTGGTACATCTAGGACTGGAAATTGGGGAAGAATATGAGGGACTTCATATTCCTATTGTGGGGAAAACTAAAACCGAAGGTTCCCTTGGGAATGTTTGGATAGTTGTTTGGACAATAAATCCTTCTTTTACTTTTACGATTGCAACTTCTATCCTAAACAAATGAATTTAGATAATAGAAACATCATAAAATTAATAAAAGAATATTTAAGGAAAACCAAATAAATTAACATTCTTTTTCCATATTTTCAACCTAACCTAACCAAACATGGGTATGAGAATGTTTAATTCCAATCCAAATAAATGAAAAATAAATTCCTAGGAATACAAAACCTTGATCCAAACGTCTCCTTAGGATTACGTCAAAGAAGAGGAATACATATGAGAGGGTTAAAAATGTAATTCTTTTTGTTAATCGGTTTTTAGTTTTGTTTTGAATCCCAAACATGAGAAGAAAAATCGACATTTCAAAATTTTAAACTATCTCAGAATTTTTAAAACCTCCCAAATTATTTATTGCTTTGATTCTAAGTCCTATCTATATTTACTAGTAACGTTCACGTGCGTTGCACATACCAATTTTTTTATGAAACTATTGACAAATTAGATAAAAATTTAAATTATATTAAAATATTTAAAATATGATTAATATGTTTTAATTATGATTTGCTATAGGTATATTTTTTAGAATTTTGTATTTGTATTTAGTTAGATAATACCATGTACTTAGTTTAAATATATTGAATATATTTTAGAATTTGCTATTATCTATCTATATATATACTTCTATACACGTGCGTTGCACGTTTTTTACGACAAAATATAATTTATATTTGGCTTATTTATTTATTTTTTTAAATTTTGGCTTAAAGTGTATCGAATATGTTTTGTACTTATATAACTTGGGGTAAAAAATTTTTTTTGAAATGTCTAATTTTCTTACGAAAGTTAATTACAATAAGTTGAATTTAGAACGTGTTAATTTTTTAAAATAACTGCACTGGTTGTTGTCGAATGTGCACAAAATAACATAAGTACATGATTTAGAGGGGGAAAAGTATGTACGGAAGAGGGTAAAAAAAATTATTTGTCATTGACTTCACTATTATGTTCTATGATTACATGATTGAAGCACATCATGATACACTACATTTCTGGTATGAATTCCAGTAAACTCCTTCAAAATGCCATTCCTAACCAAAATCTTTGTCGTATTTATCAAAATTCCTCTAGACAAAGCAACATACAATTGTCCATGAGAGGAGACATGTTCTGGTAAATAGATCCCCATGTTAGGTATTGTTTGGCCTTGTGCATTGTTGACTGTAAGAGCAAAACTCAAGCGGACGGGAAATTCTTTCTTGAAGAACAAATGGCAATTTCAAGTTAAAAGTAGGCCTTAATCGTATTTGAGGTATGAATACTCTCGTCCCTGAACAATTACTTGTGATAATTTTTGCATCTATGACATGCTTTTGAAAACCTTGACATAACAAGCTGGTACCATTGCATAGTCCATTTTTGGGGTCTAAATTTCTTAACAAAATAATTGGTGCCCCTAACTTTAAAGCATGTTTATGTGGAGGCAAGCCACCAGGAGAAATGGAGTTCAAGAATTCTTGTTGATACAAATTATGTGTATCATTTTCCACGGTGTTAAATGAATAATAGTTGCCTCTTCTCCTGGAAAAATATCAATGACCTTCTGAATCAATATATTAACAAATTCATTTGTCAGAGTTATCTAAGCTCTTTGAGTCATGTAACTTTTGTCGCTTGAATTTTCTTCTAAATTAGGAAAAACATGATCTATTAAGTGTCTTAAGGATTGGTCACCCTCCATGGCATGGTAATTTCATTAGGGAGTCTGATCATGTCTTCTAACACGAATGGTTCAATTCCATCTCCAACACGTAGCAAAAATTCGAAAAACATTGGATCTAGCCTTGCACTCATGTTTTCTGTGAGACGAATCGTCTTTAAGTGTCTCCAAAATAAATAATTTGTAATGCATGCATCAATTATTTTAGCTTGTGTTCCACGTTCAACAACAGGTAACACCTGACAAAAATTGTCTCCTAACACTAATATTTTTTCTCCGAATGGAAGTTCATTACCAATTATGTCCTTGAGAGTTCTATCCAGTAATGCACGACGATGTGTTATTGCCGCCTCGTACCATATAAATAAACTTGTTTTGCATAGTAATTCAGCTAAATTAGACTATTTGCTTATTTGACATGTTGAAGTTGAAAGTGTATCGAAAGGTATCTTGAACCTTGAATGTGTCGTACATCCTCTGGCATCATTATTGCAGCAATTCCTGATGTTGTTGTTGCAATTGCTATGACCTTTGCTTCTTAGGTATGCTAATATCGAACGATACAAAAATGTTTTACCAGATCCACCTGGACCATCAATAAAGTAAATAGTGCTTTCATTGTGAAAGACAGAATATACTTTTTTTTGAAAGCGTAACTTTGATCATTGTTTAGATTCTCAAATGATGATAGGTCTTCCAAAGGAATTGGTACTGATTGTTCCTCTTTGATTAAATCTGATATAATTTTAGGTCCATCATTGTTAGTGACTCTTGGCAAATTGTAATCAGAAGTTGCTTTTCCATATTGTCTCGGTGTAGAATTTAAAACTTTTAGCAGAATGTTGATAACATGATTTGCTATGCTTGATGAGGTATAATCTTCAATCATGAATGGATAAAATTCTTCCCATAATACACGAACTCTTGTTGGATCACAAAATACTAATATTGTACAAAATAGTTTCCTCAATGAAGAAGGCATACGTACAGATGATGCCTCACAAAGAGTTTCAAGCAAATCTCCATCTGTTTCTAGCAACCCTAGTTCTTCAGCAGCTTTGTTTGAATGTTGTACAATTGACAGGTCCAATTCTTAAGAGTTCACCTAAAGACGTTGGACCTCTAACATGGTTTAAAAGCAAACGTAAATAGTACCTCTCGCCTTTAGAAGGTGAAACAATATACAATCTACCAATCACTCTGCAATGACTTCTTCTTCTTCTTTCCTAACATTTTGAGGATTTGATCCAAGTGTAATGTTATGAAAATTTCCTATATAAATACTGTCTTGCACAAAGATCAATATAATTCATTGTGAAATTTTTTGTAGCATTGTATGTGTTGAGTTTTCATCTTCTACAAACTCTTCTAAATTTTGTCCTTCATAAAATATTACTTGTTGCTTATTTGGGAGGTGCACTTGTAAGGAATAAACAGCTGGATACAATTTGTTTAAAAGAAATTTATAAATAAATCAGTATAACATTCATATAAATGATAAAGTAATGCATATGAATAGAGTTGTTACCTGCTTAATCTCATCTCGGTTGTTGTCCTGTCTTGCAATCTCGATGGACAAGCGAACTAACCCTTTGTACACATATTTATACAAATATTTTACAGATTTGATGCTTGAACAAATTTCAACATTAATACGACAGTCATATTTTTTCAATAACCATCGGTTATATAGAATAACCCAACGATTGTCAATAGAATTACCATTAGATAGAATAACTGTTCGACCATCATCCCTTCTCATATACACATGATATGAGTCATTGCCTTAAAGTGTTTATGGTGAAAATTGTCTTGGATATTTTTTTCTTGCATCTTCCATTTTTCATACACACAGATCTTGTGTTTATGGATCTGCATGGTCCATGGATTATTTGTTTTATGACTATATCGTATAAATCTAGCTCGATGTTTGGATATGGAATTTCTATACGTACAACTTTGTCATAGTCATCATGAGTATGTAATGTTGGAAATTATTCCAAAAAATTTGCAAACAAAATAAAATAAAGTAAATGTTACCGGCCTCCGGGAAAGTCGCGCACGAAGCACTGCCCTAAGAGTTGATTCGGGTCTATGTGTAGACTTGTTCCGAATGCTCCTAGTGGTAAAACTCCCGCTCTACCGGTATCTCCTCGTCGCACACAACTCGGAAAGAGCGACCCCGAACTTAGATTTTCTGTCCAGAGCACAAATCGAAGAACAAAGCTTTGAATTGAACAAGAGAGAATGAGAGGAAGAGAGTGGAGTGAAGATTGTGAAAAAGGACTCTCTCTTATATAGCATTAAGCATATGCTAAAGATAGTATATGCTTAAAATAGCCTATACTAAAATTAGCCAAAAGAGGCTAAGTCTCCAACTTAAAAAATGACACATGTTTGAAGACTTGGCTTTGAGGACTTGGCTTTTGCATGTAATATGCAACAATCCCCCCTCAAAAGTCAAGTTCCGAAAAACATAGAGATGACAAGAGAATAAGAATTGATAGAGGATTTCTGGGCAAATATATATTATGCATAGATGAGATGGACTACAGCCTTGAATCTCACTTAGTTACTATTGTCTTTGTCTGAAGAAGTGCTTGATGGACTATGCCTTGAATCAGACTTCTTGAACCAGATTCAGAACACATAATACGCTAGAGGTTCTTTGGGTCTATCGGGTGGCGCTTTGATTGGCCATGCACACTTTTACACATTCATAAGAGTTGTCTAGGATCGCCCTGTCCTATAGTCGCGGCCATCACGACCTCTCATATAGGTAAGTCCTCAAGGGTTGGTGACAGGTATCAACCCTGCATATCATGCTTGGACTTATTAAGAGTTTAAACTCACCCTAACCATATCACACCGGAACACTGTCACCATAGGGATGGGGTATCAATGTACACATGTACAGCCTCCTGGACTTTTATTTTAAAGAGAATTTAATCTCAAGGTCAGTGTTCCATATTAGTCACCTAGTCCAGTTTGTTCTTATCCATTGAACCGGCTTCTTGGGATCTCCAGTCAGACTCGGTTGGGTTGCCACTACTGGTGACTAAATTATGGGCTTAACCCCATCCCCCTCGATGATTCTAGGATCAATGTCCTAGACAGACCCTTCGTCAAGTGGTCTGCAAGGTTCTTTTCTGACTTTATATAGTCAAGAACCACATATTTGCCCAATAGGCTCTTTATAGACTTGAAGCGCAGCTGCAGGTGCCTGTTCATCTTAGCATTCATAGAATCATGCTTTAGTAGTTCAATAACAGATTTATTATCACAATTGATGGAAATTGCAGGAACATGAATATGATAAACAGGTATATGCATAATTAGATTTCTAAGCCAATCAGCTTCTGTACAAGTAGTGTCATGAGCTATCATTTCAGAGTCCATTGTACTCCTAGCTATGATAGTTTGTTTGCATGAACTCCAGGAGATTGCTGCTCCTTCTAGAGTAAAAACATATCCAGTAGTGGATTTCACATCATGTGAATCAGTTACCCAGTTTGCATCTGAATAACCTTCTATAATATCAGGGTGTCTAGAATAATGAAGTTTATAATCTAGAGTACCTCTAAGATATCTAAATACTTTATTCAATGCAGTCCAATGTGACTGATTTGGATTTCCGATATATCTACTAAGTCTCCCAATAGCAAATGCAATATCGAGTCTGGTTCTATTTGATATGTACATAAGGCCGGACCCTATCATCTGTGAATATCTATGTTATTTTATAGGTGATCCTTCATTCTTCTTGAGGCCAACATTACTGTCATAAGGAGTAAGGGCATATTTTTTGTCAAAATACTCAAACTTTCTTAGCATTTTCTCAATTGAATGTGCTAAAGATAGAGTATAGCCCTCTCTGCATTTGGACACTTGCATTCCTAGGATCAAGTTGGCTTCGTCTAGGTCTCTCATATCAAACTGGTTAGATAAATAATTCTTAGTGTTATTTATCAGTTTCAGTGAAGATCCTAGAATAAGGATATCATCAACATACAAGCATAAAATGACACAACTTCTACCAGAATTTTTAGAGTATATACATTTGTCATACTCATTTGGCAAGAAACCATATTCTATAATCACTTTATCAAATTTGTTGTGCCATTGCTTGGGAGCTTGCTTTAGACCATAAAGTGATTTTACTAATCTGCAAACTTTTTTTCTTGACCTTTAGCAATAAAACCTTCAGGTTGCTCCATGTAGATCTCTTCTTCTAGATCTCCATTCAAAAATGCTGTTTTTACATCCATTTGATGGATCAACATGTTATGAATGGATATGCTAAGGCTAGAAGGGTTCTAATAGAAGTAATCCTAGCTACAGGAGAATATGTATCAAAATAATCTGATCCCTTTTTCTGAGTGAAACCCTTGGCAACTAATCTAGCTTTGTATTTCTCTATAGTACCGTCAGCTCTGAGTTTCTTTTTGAAGATCCACTTGCAACCTATGGGTTTACTACCTAAAGGTAGATCTGCAAGAAACCAAGTATTATTCTCCATAATAGAGTTATACTCATTGTTTATGGCTTCTTTCCAGAAAGGAGCATCAGAAGAAGATATTGCTTCTTCGTAAGTTGAGGGATCACCCTCTATCAAATAAGTGAAGAAGCCTTCCCCTAAATTCCTTTCAATCCTTCCTCTTTTACTTCTTCTAGGTTCTAAGTCTTGTTCAGGTGGTGAGCTTGATGAATGGCAATGGGAACTTGTAGAAGGAGCTAGGGAAGAACTTGAGGGGTTGGAAGAAATTCTATCCTTAAAAAGGAATATATTCTCAAAGTAAACTGCATCTCTAGCTTCTATAATGGTATTGTTAGAGATTTCATTTACTTCAGAATTAGTCACTAGAAATCTATTGGCATTGCTATCTAAGGCATATCCTATGAACACACCATCTACGGTCTTAGGTCCAATCTTTCTCTTTTTTGGTTCAGGGATTCCAAATTTTGCTAGACATCTCCAAACTTTGAGGTAATGGACTCTAGGAGTTCTACCTTTCCATAATTCATAGGGAGTCTTATCCTTAGATTTACTGGGAATCCTATTTAGGATGTAGAAAGCTGTTAATAAGGCTTCTCCCCACAAGTTATCAGGAGCACCTGAGCTGAGAAGCATGGCATTCACCATGTCTAACAGAGTACGATTCTTCCTTTCAGCAACTCCGTTGGATTGTGGTGAATAAGGAGCAGTCACCTCATGAATTATTCCGTGTTCTTCATAGAAGTTAGTCATTTCGTTTGAGGTATACTCTCCGCCACGATCAGATCTAAGGATCTTAATTCTTTTCTCTAATTGGTTTTCAGCTTCTGATTTGTAAACCTTGAATCTATCTAGAACTTCATCTTTGGTTTTGAGAAGGTAGGTATAGCAATACTTTGAACAATCATCTATAAATATGACAAAGTATTTTCTACCGCCTCGAGTCAAAATCCTATTTGAATCACAAACATCACTATGAACTAGTTCTAGAAGATCAGAATTCCTCTACGGATTTGAATGGAAGTCTAGAATGTTTGGCTTGAACACAAATCTCATACTTGTCTTTATTATCTACAGGAGACTTAGGAACAAGATTTAGGTTCATCATCCTTCTAAGGGAACCCAGGTTCACATGACCTAGTCTACCATGCCATACATTAGAAGATTCTACATTGGAAACAATATGAGTAGGATCCAACATTTTATTTACAGTACTGAGAATAAACAAACCATCCTTTACAAATCCTTTACCAACAAATGACTCATTCTTAGAAAATACAACTTTATTAGCTTCTATTACAATCTTGTAACCAGATGCTACAAGAAGGGAACCGCTAACTAAATTTCTCCTAACAGTCGGCACATGAAGAACATCATGAAGAGACAAAATTTTTCCTGATGTCATCTTCAAATCTATTCTTCCTCTTCCTACAATTTGTGCCATAGAGCCATCTCCTAGGGTTATGCCTCCTCCACATGATTCCTGATAGTTTAAAAAATAGGAGCGATCAAATGAAACATGAACATTAGCTCCAGAATCCAACCACCAATCATCAGAATGGTAAGAAATATTAACTAAAGGTTGGTAAGTCACAGACCTGAAGGAACCAGAAGACCCATTCAGAATCATGTTGGCTTCTGGTTTTGGCTGGGCCCTTCCCCCTATAGGAAGTCTTGATTAGTTCCTTCTTCCTTTGGAAACAGTTGATGGCCGTGTGGTTTGTTCTACCACACACAAAACAAAATCTTCCTTGATCCTGAGTCTGACCAAAGGTTCTAGGTTTTTGGAGTTGCTGGTGTTGACGAATCTGGTGGTTCTGGTGATGAGGCTGAACAATATTCTTCTTCTTGAAGATATTATTCTTGGGTTTGTGAGGATTATTAGGCTTAGGTTTGCTTTGGGATGACTCTAATAGGTTTACCTTAGCCTTAGTCTCAGTCTTGGAGTTAGACCTTAGCCTAAGTTGTTCTTCAACTCTAATTTGCTTCAGTACTTGGGCAAAAGTACGATCACCTTGGGTACGATGGAGATCCTTTTTTACATCAGACCAAGAAGGAGGGAGCTTATCTACTAGGCAAGCTATCTTATGTTCAGCTGAAAAGGTTGTACCTTTAGCTTGAATGTGCCTCACAAAATTTATGAATTCATAGATTTGTTCATTCATAGGTTTGTCATCTACCATGAAATACTTATTAAATGCTGAAGAAGTGAATCTTTCAATTCCAGCATCATCACAACCATGTTCATCTTCTAAAGCATTCCAAAGTTCTTTGACGCTTTTATATTCAAAGAATATATCATAAAGTGAATCAGATAAAGCGCTTAGAATTCGATGGAAGTAGTGAAAGTCTATTTCCTTAGGGGTTTTAGGTTTGGAGGAACTGGAGGGTTTGGACATTCCTATGTCAGACTCAGTGTCGTCAGAATCATTTATGATGGGTGTGGAACCATCAATGGCTGAAATCAGTCCTAAAGTGGTGAGCCAGAAATTCATTTGACTCTGCCACCTCTTGAAGTGGGTGCCATCAAACTTGGCTGGCTTAGCCGTCGAAGTCTCGTCTTTGGTAGACATGATTTCTAAGGTCTGAAAAATAAAATAAAATATTTACTCAATAAGATGGATTAAGCTAAAACTTAACAATTTAAATGATTTTAGAAATAGACCTTTAAAATATTAGTTTTTTAAGTTTTGATAAGGTTGGGTTAGCTGTAGGGGCCGGATCCCAGCAAGCGGAGGTTCACTAGGAACTCTTAAGAATCGGTCGTTTAGACGATTTACGTCTTTTTGACAGAAGGACCCTTTCGGCTTGTTCCCAAACAAATCTCTACTTTAGAACTTTAAAATTAAAAGAATTTTACTAAATCAATTAATTGTTTACTTTAGCCTAAATTTAAATATTGAGTAAAGTAAACTAGAATTGATAAAATTACTAACAAAATAATGTTTGTCTCATGTGTCACTTTATGAAAATGATAAATTGTTACTAATTTGACAAATATTCGAAAAATTAACAAATAAAGTAAATAATTCAACTCTTAGATTGTTGGAAATTATTCCAAAAAATCTGCAAACAAAATAAAATAAAGTAAATGTTACCGGCCTCCGGGAAAGTCGCGCACGAAGCACTGCCCTAAGAGTTGATTCGGGTCTATGTGCAGACTTGTTCCGAATGCTCCTAGTGGTAAAACTCCCGCTCTACCGGTATCTCCTCGTCGCACACAACACGGAAAGAGCGACACCGAACTTAGCTTTTCTGCCCAGAGCACAAATCGAAGAACAAAGCTTTAAATTGAACAAGAGAGAATGAGAGGTAGAGAGTGGAGTGAAGATTGTAAAGAAGGACTCTCTCTTATATAGCATTAAGCATATGCTAAAGATAGTATATGCTTAAAATAGCCTATACTAAAATTAGCCAAAAAAGGCTAAGTCTCCAACTTAAAAAATGACACATGTTTGAAGACTTGGCATGTTGAAGACTTGGCTTTGAGGACTTGGCTTTTGCATGTAATATGCAACATGTAACTTGTTATTTTCATCAAGAATTAGGAGGATATGCGCATGTGGTAAAACTCTTTTTTGGAATTCAATCACATGGATATGTGCTATGACCTTTCTAAGAACTCCTTTTTTGAAATAAATCATTCTTTAATTTTTCAAATCTTGAATGAATAACTCTTCTCGTTAGGTCTGGTCTGTCAGCAACAACTTGACCCGACAATCAATGATTCTTGATTTCTTTCCAGTTTGGATTACAAGTCATGGTTAGAAAAATATCAGGCATCCCAAATTTTTGAACCAAGACCATGGCATCATGATATCTTTTTTGCTTATCTTGTTGACTCCAGGGTGGTAAAATAGTCTTTCGTCCAACATTACCTAAAAACATAAAATTTACACATTACAATAGTTGGTTCTGAATAATTAAAGATATAGAGATATAACTAAAAAGATATTAAAAGTTCATTGTTCATAATTATCTGTGTGTATGTTTCTCCATCATTTATAGAATCAAGTAACCCTTGATATAATTCTGCACGTATTGTTTGTTGATTATCTCGAATAAACCTTAGTTGTTGACTTGAAATCTTGACATAATTATCAACAACATATTGTTGGAGTAGTCTTCCACCACGGAGCAAGACTGAATCATGATTGTCTCACATCTAAGAAGAGATTAAAGTATATATAAAATGATAAGTATGTTTTTTTAAAAAAAATCTTAAATAAATTATAAATAAATCTTTTTATATTCATAAAAACAATAATTTAATTCATATGCAAAGAATAATTACATGCAACATGTAAGAGTAGAAGGCTCGACAACTAACTCGCTGACCAACTTCAGTGAATATATGCAAATCCCATCCAAAACTTCCATAAGGGAGAAGTAAAGGATATTGAAATGGATCATAAAAGCCAATTGTGTCCGGAACATTTAATAAGTGTCCAGAACTTGTCTCAACAATTATGTCCCTTTCATTCCTTTCACTTGGGTCTTCTCCTCCTACCAAGATACCCGCTACTTGTGAGGAAGTAGGTAAGATATATTGACGTCGGTCAATTGGTTGTTCTTTTATGTGCAATTTGATACTTTGGAAGTCACCGCGCTGAGAAATTTAGCGAAATACATTTACATATGGGTTGGTAGCGTCTGACACTCTCTTTAGAATAGTCAGTACTTCTCTATTCATAGAGTTATTTTCTGCCGTTATGTTTTCCATTTCATGTTCGGTGTCATAAATATACATGCACCTTGGTTTGTTACTAGAATGTGGGAGGCTACCAATCTTATGATATATGGAATCTTGAGCTCGTAAGTATACACCCCATCCCTAGCATTAGCAAGACTTTCATAAATATTAACATTAATCGATGTGAAGGCGAACACATGGTTATAAGCGCATATATTTCTCCTAAAATGAATACCTTCAACTGATTGTGCTGTGAATAAATGCATTAGATATGGGGGTACAGGTATCTGTGGCAGTTGAACTTTCCCATCTAAGCAACATAGGTCCATTGTTTCATGTGGAAACAAGTTAGCATGATAATGGTCACACATTTTGATGCTTCTTAACTGCAGCTCCGGAAGTACTATTGAAATATGCACGTGCACAATTATGGTAACCTCAACTTGACAATATTTTTCTGTTTGGTCCATCGACTATATTAATTGGTGTGGTATGCAAAAAACCTACAATAATATAGGATAATTAATTAAACTGGTACTAAACATTTTAATAGTTGAAGACACAGTTGAAATATATAAACACAAACCTTGTTGAGGAATAAAGACTTATTATAAATTCTCATTTTTTTTCTTTTCTGCATGTTCATTTGTATTGTCTGATGTTCAACATTTAGTGCCATATCTCCAAACCCTAGTAGAGGTGAATTTCTACAATTTGTAAATACAACTTAAGAAGCTAGTGATTAGTATGGTAGTATAATTTTATGATGTTAAAGTACAAATATCCACTAATTTACACTATTGTACAAATTAAATGAGTACATAAAAAATATTCGTATATTCGTTTATATATAGTCATAAAAAATATTTGTGTATTTGTATATATAGCAAGTACTTACTTCTACTTTGGGGAGCAAGTTTAATCAAGTCTTCAGTAATGTTGAAAACCATGGTTGAGGTGCATCCACCAATTCTGTTTATTTATGCTTCCATGTGAGATTGCAAATGTGGAACAACTTGATTTATGTATCGTTCCCAAGTGGTACACTGGCTTGCGGAGCAACATGATGTAGATTATCATTTGTATCTGGTGCATTTAGACAATTGGCCACAATGGTATCATTTTCCTGCACAACAACTTGATTTAAATGTAGGCTATTGTTTGCTCCATTATTAATTTCATTAGTTGCAAAAAATTGTTCATGATCTCTTTGTTGAGATATTTGTCCAACATTCATATTTTCTCTAGCCCCACATTTCATAAAGGCTTCGACCTCTCTATAGAGAGATCTTTCCTCTTCATTCATATTTTGTCGGCGTCGTCTTTGATAAAGTCTTTGACGCTCTCTATGAAGAGATCTTTCCACTTCGTTCATATTTGTAGCTGTTGTCTTTGACAGAGACGTTGACGCTCTATGAAGAGATAATTGCTCTTCATTCATATTGTCCATTGTTGTTCTTTGATGATGTTCCATCTGAGCATTTGTTTCATAATAATCATATTTTTCATGTCTGTCAAATACATGAATAGTTGCGTAAATATAGTATGATTTATGATGCATATAATATGTAAATGTTTCATAGCAATATTAAGAATACTAAGCTATGTTGTTTTCATGTTATTTTTGTCATAAATAAATTTCAGAGCAATATGGTATTTAGTGTCTTATTGTAAAATTATAGATATAATGTTGATCATTTTTTAATTGAATATAGGATAAGAAATTGACTAATTTTATTAAATAATCTTTATGTAATATCATGAAAGAATATACGTGCACATCCAAAGAAACTTTGTATTAATCTTTTAAGTAATATTTTAATTCATTCTTACGTGTGAAAGTAAAAGTATAATTAAGTCAATTGAGTCGAAATATTATAATTAGGTGTGAAGTCTATAAAAATAACCAAATCTTAGAAAATGTTTGGTAAGATTGAAGCTACATATTTGTACCGAAAGAGTTGCTCAATTTTTTTAATCAAAATATGCTTGTGGATAAACATTTTTGTGGTAATTTTATGTATTAAATATGTAGTTGGTCACTACAACAAAAAGGCCTATTAATAACGCTCGACAAGACGTATTGATGACGCCTGATACCTAAGCGTTATCAAAGTTCGAAATACCTTTTTCTATGACGGTTTGGGCTAATTTTGGACTTTTTATAACGTTTATAAAACCAAACGTCATTAATATTTTAGAGCGGTGGCAAACTTGTAATTCCTTCACTGTATAAAAGCTCAGTGGGAGAGAGAAATTCATTTCTCATCCATTTTCTAACCGAGCAACGTCTCTCCTCAAACCTCTTCTCTCCCAATTTTCAACCATAACCTTAATTACTCCGGCGATGGGCTCGACTACGCAGCAACCCTTCGGCGACTGAGCTATCGGTGCAGAGCCACCACTTCGACAGCGTTCCCCTTCTTTTCCTCCAACTCCAAAACCCTAACCCTAGAGCCCGTTCTCTTCAAAATTAGGGCTAGGGTTTTTAATTTCTTCTTCCTCCCGACAAAAAATCGGGAGCGGGTTCGTGACGTTCCTCTCCGGCGTGGTCTGGTCCCGTTTTGGTAAGAAATTTCTTCTAACTTCTTAGATTCAATACGAATTTACGATTTTCGAGACGTTTACTTGAGCATTTCCAAATCAAGCAGGCCTCCAAAAATCTGGCGTGAGGCCAATGGTAATAATCGGGGTCATCTGTGTGCGGTATGTAATTCTTCCCATAGTCGGGATTGGGGTGGTAAAAGCTGCAGGCGATCTCGGTTTCCTGACACTCGATCTGTTGTATCGATACTTACTGATGATACACTGGCCTATTCTAATTATATATGGATACCCAATGCTTCTGCAAAATTTGCAGATGGCATTAGAGACCTGAAGATGCATAATTTGCAAGTAAAGGTTGTCTTACAGACCGGACGGAGGCTTTTTTTCTTGAACTTCAAATTAGGATATTCTTAGTTTAACCTAATATGAATTGTAGTAGCTGTCTTTGTACTTGACCTCCCCACAGAGGACTAATAGACATGAACAATATTCTCTAGAACATTTCTAAGGATGTCCATTCTCTAGAACATGCCTAAAGATTTATAAAATTACTTTCTTAATAGATGATAGAATTTTCTACATACTTCATTCATTTTGCATTGCACAGGACTCTTATAAACATTTCAAGCTACTTCTATAAGAGAAAAAGTGTTTGGAGTCGCTCAAATTTATTTATAATTAAAGAATTATGTTTATCTATGTCTAAGTTTATTAGGATTCCTTTCTTGGTGTTTCATAGTTAATGTCGGATGCTTATATATGTTTTAGAATTTGTATTTTTGCCTGTAAATATAGCTTCCTCTTTTTGTGAAGAACGAGAAAGAAAGAGAAAATAATTAAGATTTGGTAATTTTTGTCCCATTTTGGTAAGGAATTCTTTCATTTGTTGGGGGCTTATATGTTTTTTTTCCTCTCGGAAAAGGATTGGAAAAAAAGAAAACTTACGGGTTCTACTTAGGTGGTTATTGGTATTTATTTTGTTTTGTGTGATGTGATCATTTTAATTTTTTGGGCTTATAGATGATAATATGGTGTTCATATATATATATATATATATATATATATATATATATATATATATATATATGGATGTAAGAATGTGGTTTCGTTCGATGATTGGGACGATCGCCCACTCGCGATCGAGGTTATCCAAGCAATGGTACACACAAGGAAAGAAGCTGCACTGAAACGAGAGAGGGCTCTCTCCTATGCTTTCTCACATCAGATTTTTTTTAAGCTCGGTTTACTTTTTGTTCTCACATTTAATTTCCTCTGTTCTAGTAAACACTAACGAACTACGAATGTGACAGATATGGAGGTCCGATAGGAACCTCTTGTAATGCCCCGCTCCGCACGGCGCATTACGCTGAAGCGTTGACTCAACGAGTCACGTTGACGCAAGGAAATGTATCGGTGCAAAACGATACGAGAGTTAAGTTGTCCCGAGCAACGCATCGAGCTATGTCGATGCGATGAGTTATGTCGACCCGAGTAATGCATCGAACTAAGTCGATGCGAAGAGTTGCCTTATCCCGAAGATATGCATCGAGTGAATCGATGCGTAGCGTCGCATTGCCTCGTAAGGATGAGCGCGTTGAATCGGCTCGAAGATTCTAAGAAATCGAATCGACCAAGGCGCAAGTCCGAATCGAAGCAAGTATTGATTTTAGTTGGTTTCGTGTGCAGGCTATACTTTGACGGAAAAATATTAGAGATCGATCTTTTATGATATTTAGTAAGGGGTCCGCGAAATCAAATCGTCGCCTTGCGCTGGGCTAAGACTTGGGCATGCTAAGGCGAATTGGGTGTATAACTCAACGAAGCCCGAAGTGCTCAAATGGCTAAGTCAGGAGAGTGGCCGTGCAACAAAGTTAGGGAATCGAGCCGCATCTGCTCGGCGAAACGACGAAGGCCTATCGACTCAAGATGGGAGGATTGACTTCTTTTTACTCCTTCATTCGATAAGTCAAATATATCATTGTATGCTAAGTTAACCTATCGAGGCCACGGGCGTGGCCGATCGGAGATAAATCATAGTGTGAGTCGAACACTAAGTTAGAACAATTGAAATGAAACGTGCATCAATATGCACGAGTCGCTATGGGACATTGGATATCGCTAAGGCGAGCGCCTCGGTGCGCAAGCCGTAAGAACATGGGATAACTGTAATCGGCAAGTGCCTTAGTGCACGAACCATACCGCGCCTTTGATGCACGCGTTAGACGGCTAGAACATTGAAAGACAATAGGCGAGCGCCCTAGCGCGCAAGCCCCGAACATTGAATGCTAAGTATAGAACATGGATATACGGTCGAAACGTGCCTACGTGCACGGGATAATAAAAGATGGCTTCGTTACGAGAGAATACAGTTGCGGTATGAATGTGCCGGAACTGTCGGATATGACATGTTGCCTCGAAAGGTGTTCGAGACCTTCGGGTCATTCGGTTGACGAGCATTGAGTTGAGGCACGATGCCATTGAATTATCGAAACGAAGTGCAAAACGAAAGAACATAGAAAGTTAAATGAAAGAGATGCGAGACGATAAGTCTGAGTCTCGGACTCAAGACTATGTTTGGTTGTTTGAATTTAACTGTTAAATGATAGGGCGTTGCATGGTTGATTGGAATGGGCTCGAGATTAAAGTGATAATAACTCGTGCACGAGTATCCCCCCAAACGGTTAAATGCCGGAGGTCCCCGGAACCGATTTGGCCGCGGAGGGATGGATAATCTTTGTAGGCACACATCCTAAACAAGATGGGAGAAGCCGCAAATGATGGCATGTAGCGGGAACGTTTCGGTTGTTTGGGAGGTGACCCAACCCGTGAAACGCCGGGCAGCCCAACCAAATAGAGAGAAAAGAAGGAGAGAAAAGAAAGGAACTTCTTTAGTCCATTCCGGCGCGGATACGCCAACGACCCTCATATAGTTAAAGAACGATGGATTGAAAGTGTAGGCGCATATGCGTCCCGCATAGAGATCCTGCTTAGAGATGCACAATAACATGACAGGGAAGGATTACGGCGTATTTACCTGGCGTCGGAGCAAGGGCGAGTGCGTCGACTTGGTAAGTCGGGCCACGAATCAAACACGAGATTGCTTGTTTGTTTGCCTATTCAATTCGATAACATGCTGCTATGATAACCTGCTTTACGCTTTCGAAGATGCCATAAAATTGACCCTAAGGAGAACATAGCAAGATCATAAGCTAAGTTGCATGATTCAACATAAAGATTAAAATGTCGGTTTGGAAAGATGATCTTTGCTTCAGTACATGCGAGGACGAACGTACTGATCCCCCACCAGCTTCATGCAGGGTGCAGGGAATGGATTGCTCGCGGCGAAGCGTTGCTTGAACGTGTTAAGGCTTGGAATGTCGAAGCGCATTGAAGCGTGCTATCGCATTGACGCTCGGACTACGCAGCTGGATTGATGCGGCCGAGATATAGAAGGCATGATGTATAGAACGGTGAAATCCTTTGTGGGCAAGAGAGAACCTGAGTGTTGTAGCCAATCTGGCATATACTGTTAGGCTATCGAAAGCTATTGTAATCTCAGTTTCAGATATCAATAAAGAGAATTGTTTCGTATACTCTGTTTCCTTTCGTTGTTAATATCGAATCAAAAGATAACCATTTGGGAACTTGTCATCTTGCCTTGCACGAGCGCAACTCCAGGCTCGTGCGGCATCACGCCCCCTGCGAGGACGATGATTCGGGTGATTCCGGGTCGGGGCGTGACAAATTGGTATCAGAGCTCTACGCTCAATTTCCTCTGGACGCTCGCTTCATTTCAATTCAAAAAGTTGCCCACCACCACTTGATATCACTCTTGACTCTACTCGATGCCGTACTGGATGTTCCATACAATAAGTCTAATACAAATCGTGTAATTTTTCCGTATGTGTTTTGGAAATTACACGATGTTTGCTAAGAAATTTGCGAGGGGTATATTGCATTAAATGCAAACGAGCCGTAAAAATATTAGTTGCTGCAAGCGCAACAAATTGTGAAATACGATTTGAGATGTTGTCGCAATGTAACATGTTGAATGAGAAATAAAATGATGCACGAAGTGCAACGAGTAATGGTGAATATGCGTTAAAATGAAAGTGAGAAGTGATAAGCCAATACCGAATGTGTTAAACGGATTGTGCATTGACTTGGAAAGTCGAGAGTAATTCGTTGCACGAGGTGCGGTAAATATTGGAAATGATCGTTGCACGATGTGCAACGCATATTGAAAAGTAAAAATCATTGCACGTGGTGCAACGCATATCAAATTAATCGTTGCACGAAGTGCAAAGGAAATTGGAATTGAATCGTTGTATAAAGTGGGATGAAAGTGTCGGAAATAAATCGTAGCACGATGTACAACGCGTATCGAAGGTAAAATTTGTTGCACGGGGTGCAACGCATATCTAAATAAATTGTTGCACGAGATACAACGTAAGGAAAGAATTGAAATCGTAAATCGATAGAACGAATCGTTCGGTTGCACACCAAACTTATGTTGGCAAGCGAGAACATTGACCGAGTTGTGTCGGATTTTGATAGAATCAAAGTTACGATTGTGATCAAGCACGATCACTGCGGAAATCGTGAGTCGGAAGAGAACGTTGGCCTATACTAAGTATAATGCGAGGGAAATGACTTGAGTTCCGAGTGGTATATGCCATACCACGTAGGCGATGAATGACTCGATTTCGAATGGTATATGGTATAGCACTTGTGCGATAAATTGCATCGACACGTTGTGAGAATTGCGGAAGGTTTGTCCGCAACGGACGGGAGAGTACCGAGACTCGTTGAAAATTTGTATGGCGATATGTTGATGCAAGTGTTCTTCGAAAATCGGTTGGGACGATAAGGCGAGACTCGTATCGATGAACGATACGTCGGACGAGAATGATAAGTCGGTCGGACGACCGAGACTAGCAAAACGATTTTGCCTTGACGCAATAATCGGATCAACGGGAAAGGAATACTCGAGCTTACAAATGAGTCGCACGACTTGCGATCTCGGTAGAAACGTTGGGCGAGACGAATCGAATCGTACGACTTGCGATCTCGATAGAAATGTTAGGCGATGCAAACAATGAAAGTGAATCGCACGATGTGCGACTTCGGTAAGAAAGTTGGTTGACACGAGAAACCGTGCCTATGAAATAGTTGGTTAAGTTACGGCGACACTCATTTGAGTACGACTGAAAACACGCAAAACTTAGAGGGCGAGATCATATAACTCGAGGGCACGATGTAGGATAATCGGTAACTCGGTTATGCAATCAAAGTATAGCGGGATGCGGCGAATCGAAAAACAAGTTGATGCGTATAGAAAAGTTTGTGGCGAACTTGGGCATATGCGATGCGAGTTAACTCGACGTTGAAACGGATTCGAAGTCAACCTAATTGCTATCGAAATTGATATGAACTATCAAGATCGATACGCAAGAAAACGTAAGCACGATGTGAGAATACAAAATGGAGTGCGCCTTGCGCTATCAAAATTTTGTAAGCAACGATACAAGAATGAACGAATTTGGTTGATCGTAAATTTTGTGATTAATCAATACGAGACTATAAGTCATCGACGATTGATCGATGCGTATAGCATCTCGTGTGTCAACCCGTGAATAAGATAGACTCGAACTTGATGCGAATAGATGTTTCGTAAATTGCGGGATCATCAACGGCAGTGCATGACTTGACTCTGAGGATAGTTGCGCATCAGTTGCGCCGATAGAAATGGTTTTGTCCAAAATTTGGGTAGTCGCATAGAATTATCAGAACGTGATTTGGCTCCGAAATAAGATATAGCATGGTTCGTATTAAACTGTCCTTCGGTGATGATCCACAATTATCGAGCGTAGCTTCGGGGCAGCTGACCCTAGAAGACTTGACCGCCAAATCAAATTGAATGCTGCAGACCGTAAGATGACCCATGCGACATCACATATGAGATTGCACCGATAACAAATATAACACGGTGCATGTTGACGATTAGTCTAGGCGATCGAGAATTGTTGGAACAACTTTCGATTGAGATTGGTATAGTTAGATTTGAGTATTCGTCGGATGAATATTTGAATGGTTATGTTGGTCGACGGTCGAACTTGAAATTCACCAACGGACTTGGTGATTCGGATAGGCGATTGCGAGAAACGTGCTATACACGAGAGAGAACGATAAGAAAATGACTTACGAGTCATGTCGTTAGATTCGGATTCACCTTGCAATTGAGCTTGCGTGAATCGAACTTATATTCGATGTTGCGAGATGGATAAGTTGGGAATTTGGCTAGTGAATTCCTACTCGTTAGGAAATTGAATGTGAGATGCGTCGTAAAGACCTTCGTGCTAAGGCGATCGTTGCCTTGAGCACTGTCGCCTTGCTGTAAACTTTCATGTCGGATAGATTGTGGCCTTTGAGCAATGTCAATTTAAACTTGCGTCGGGAAAATCTAAGTACGGGGACTATGTAAGTAACCCAGCGGGCGTAGCCCTGAATGTTGATGCATTTGCAAGTCAACAAAGAAAATTGTATCGAGATAAGTTGCATAAGCAAGACTTCAAAAATAGTTGGGTAGCGACTTCGAACGCAAGGCGTTACGGAGACTCGTTGTGATTGGATGCGCGACGGCTTGACGCAATGCGTAGAATTGATAGTCCCGATGAAACATACGAAACGAGAAAGGCGATTTTGAATCGCGTTACGTGCAGTGACTTTATTGAATGAATCACGTATGTATCGAATATACGTATGCGATGAAATTTTGAGAACGGTTGCTAAGGATAAGTCCGATAGAGAGTACGAGATGGCAAGCATAGGATTGAAATTTACCTGTCAGCTTTGTTCCAATTTGCTACGACTGGACTCGATCGAAATACATATATCTTCGGGACGCCTTGAATATAGGTATGGATCCAAATCGAGTTGTATACAAAATTCAAATCGAGCTGCAGGGAAGACTTGAAATGTTAGTGAAAAGCTTGCAAGATAGTGTGAAACTGAACAACACTGGTGGGACAAGATCATGAAACGATCTATAAAACACTTAGTCGGAGTGTTGGTTTTGGTTCGAGGACGAACCTTGTTTTGAGTGGTATATTCTGTAATGCCCCGCTCCGCACGGCGCATTACGCTGAAGCGTTGACTTAACGAGTCACGTTGACGCAAGAAAATGTATCGGTGCAAAACGATACGAGAGTTAAGTTGTCCCGAGCAACGCATCGAGCTATGTCGATGCGATGAGTTATGTCGACCCGAGTAATGCATCGAACTAAGTCGATGCGAAGAGTTGCCTTATCCCGAAGATATGTATCGAGTGAATCGATGCGTAGCGTCGCATTGCCTCGGAAGGATGAGCGCGTTGAATCGGCTCGAAGATTCTAAGAAATCGAATTGACCAAGGCGCAAGTCCGAATCGAAGCAAGTATTGATTTTAGTTGGTTTCGTGTGCAGGCTATACTTTGACGGGAAAATATTAGAGGTCGATCTTTTGCGATATTTAGTAAGGGGTCCACGAAATCAAATCGTCGCCTTGCGACGGGCTAAGACTTGGGCATGCTAAGGCGAATTGGGCGTATAACTCAACGAAGCCCGAAGTGCCCGAATGGCTAAGTCAGGAGAGTGGCCATGCAACAAAGTTAGGGAAGCGAGCCGTATCGGCTCGGCGAAACGACGAAGGCCTATCGACTCAAGGTGGGAGGATTGACTTCTTTTTACTCCTTCATTCGATAAGTCAAATATATCATTGTATGCTAAGTTAACCTATCGACGCCACGGGCATGGCCGATCGGAGATAAATCATAGTGTGAGTCGAACACTAAGTTAGAACAATTGAAATGAAACGTGCATCAATATGCACGAGTCGCTATGGAACATTGGATATCGCTAAGGCGAGCGCCTCGGTGCACAAGCCGTAAGAACATGGGATAACTGTAATCGACAAGTGCCTTAGTGCACGAACCATACCGCGTCTTTGATGCACGAGTTAGACGGCTAGAACATTGAAAGACAATAGGCGAGCGCCCTAGCGCGCAAGCCCCGAACATTAAATGCTATGTATAGAACATGGATATACGGTCGAAACGTGCCTACGTGCACGGGATAATAAAAGATGGCTTCGTTACGAGAGAATACAGTTGCGGTATGAATGTGCCGAAACTGTCGGATATGACATATTGCCTCGAAAGGTGTTCGAGACCTTCGGGTCGTTCGGTTGACGAGCATTGAGTTGAGGCACGAT
This sequence comes from Iris pallida, assembly GCA_029216955.1. NCBI lineage: Eukaryota > Viridiplantae > Streptophyta > Magnoliopsida > Asparagales > Iridaceae > Iris > Iris pallida. The sequence goes on along the minus strand of JANAVB010040419.1, from coordinate 5,386,155 downwards.
GCCATAGAATCATCGAAACGAAGTACGAAACGAAAGAACATAGAAAGTTAAATGAAAGAGATGCGAGACGTTAAGTCTGAGTCTTGGACTCAAGACTATGTTTGGTTGTTTGAATTTAACTGTTAAATGATAGGGCGTTGCATGGTCGATTGGAATAGGCTCGAGATTAATGTGATAATAACTCGTGCACGAGTATCCCCCCAAACGGTTAAATGCCGGAGGTCCCCGGAACCGATTTGGCCGCGGAGGGATGGATAATCTTTGTAGGCGCACATCCTTAAACAAGATGGGAGAAGCCGCAAATGATGGCATGTAGCGGGAACGTTTCGGTTGTTTGGGAGGTGACCCAACCCGTGAAACGCCGGGCAGCCCAACCAAATAGAAAGAAAAGAAGGAGAGAAAAGAAAGGAACTCCTTTAGCCCATTCCGGCGCGGATACGCCAACGACCCTCATATAGTTAAGGAACGATGGATTGAAAGTGTAGGCGCATATGCGTCCCGCATAGAGATCCTGCTTAGAGATGCACAATAACATGACAGGGAAGGATTACGGCGTATTCACCTGGCGTCGGAGCAAGGGCGAGTGCGTCGACTTGGTAAGTCGCGCCACGAATCAAACACGAGATTACTTGTTTGTTTGCCTATTCAATTCGATAACATGCTGCTATGATAACCTGCTTTACGCTTTCGAAGATGCCATAAAATTGACCCTAAGGAGAACATAGCAAGATCATAAGCTAAGTTGCATGATTCTACATAAAGATTAAAATGTCGGTTTGGAAAGATGATCTTTGCTTCAGTACATGCGAGGACGAACGTACTGATCCTCCACCAGCTTCATGCAGGGTGCAGGGAATGGATTGCTCGCAGCGAAGCGTTGCTTGAACGTGTTAAGGCTTGGAATGCCGAAGCACATTAAAGCGTGCTATCGCATTGACGCTCGGACTACGCAGCTGGATTGATGCGGCCGAGATATAGAAGGCATGATGTATGAAACGGTGAAATCCTTTGTGGGCAAGAGAGAACCTGAGTGTTGTAGCCAATCTGGCATATACTGTTAGGCTATCGAAAGCCATTGTAATCTCAGTTTCAGATATCAATAAAGAGAATTGTTTCGTATACTTTGTTTTCTTTCATTGTTAATATCGAATCAAAAGATAACCATTTGGGAACTTGTCATCTTGCCTTGCACGAGCGCAACTCCAGGCTCGTGCGGCATCACGCCCCCTGCGAGGACGATGATTCGGGTGATTCTGGGTCGGGGCGTGACACCTCTCTCGACCAGTCCACGAAGACGAAGAGAAGGAAGAGGCAGAGGAGGCAGAGGAGGCCGAGACGCCGCGGTGGCTCGACCGCTGGATTGCCTCCAGAGCCTCATTCGACAACCACCACCGCAGTTCCAGCAGCAACATCAGCTGCGGCAGAGCGAGAGCCTCCACGGAGTACCACAGGGACCCCATCAAGACTCTCGAGATCAACACGGCCCGCCCCTTCTCCTACTCGACCCCGGCTAATGCCATCTCCCGGCGGCCCCAAACGAGCTCGTCCCCCCTCCACAGGCATTCCTGGTAAGATCGTGTTCAGACTCGCCCCTTCTCCTACTCTTTCTTCAATTGGTTTTATTTCTCTATCAACATTGGTTCCCTCATGTCTGGCACTGTTCTTGTTTGGGTACAAGACAATCGTGGTGGGGTTTAGGCTACGGAATTCCTACAGTATTTATGGCTTTAGCTACTATTATTTTCTTACCTGGGTTTGTACTAGTATATGTGTCGATTATTTTTTTACCTGGATTAGGGCTACGGAATTCCTACAAATGCATCATGTCGTTTTGTTTCTGCAAATATATGTGTCTATTATACTTACCTGGGTTTGTACTAGTGTATATTGCCTATATAACTCTCAATTTTGACCAATAAGGATACAAAACAGAGCAATTTGTACAAGTAAATCAGAAGCAACTGAATACACACACACCCCTAGTAAGGGCTAAATTTTACCGATTCCCACTAGATAATAACAAAGAATGGAGCAATTGTATAAGAAACTCAAAGGAAACTAGAAATCTAGAATGAATTGAAATTTCTGTAACTTCTACTTTGGCTGACACAAAGTGATTTTCCTTTCCATTTGTAGTCTGAAAGCTTTAAATGATAATGGAATTGAAATCAGCAGTGCTTTGGGCCTTTTATATGTAACTAGATTAACTAGACTTTGCTTTGACAAGGAATTTTATATGCTTGAATCCATGTGGTCCAGATATGGGACAAATACTTGATCCCTATCAAGACCGAGTTTGTTTTACTCATTTCTCTTGATATTTCATGATTAGATTTGAATTTTAGGCCTGACAATTATATGGACTGATTTGGTTGTCTTCTTTTTTTCTCAGGATTTCACTGGGTGTTCCGGTTGTCGTTGATCTTTCATGATTATTGGTTATGTGGCCAAGTTTTATGGACAATTTTGGTAGTTGTAAATATATATATATATATATATATATATATATATATATATTAAAAATATATATATATATATATATATATATATATATATATATATATATATGTATTTGGATACTCTATTTTGAGAATGTAATGAAAATGTTGATATGTACTATATTTTGAGAAATGTAATAAAGATGGTGATATATAATGTTAAGTTTTTGGAATGTAATATATAATGTGCAGTATACATCGTTATAAATATGCTAATTTGAATAGTATAAAGTGTTATAAATGTGCTGCATTGAGCCTATACATATTATCTATTCATAATGCTTTACAAAAGTCCTGAATTGTGTACTATATATTAAATATTCATAACGCTTTTATAGAAACTATTCATGACGGTTTTTTATAACGCTTTTAAAAAACATTTATAACACCCGTTTTCATAACGGTTGCTTTGAAAAAAAAGCGTCATGGTTTGTCATTAATGACGCTTTTTAGCCGTCATTAAAAGGATTTTTTTGTTGTAGTGGGTGTTTTTATACATTGTATATTTAACTTTTAAATTGGATGAGATGGTTGCTGATGAAGTTATTGTTTTACAAAATATATTTTGTTTAAAAAGAAATTTAATAAATAATATATATACAAAATTTAAATAGATATTATATAGATACCATATATATAAATTTGTTATCATCCATAAATATTTGTGATCTATAGTATTTTTTGTTGATACCCAAAAGATTTAAATAAGTCCAAGCTTCATCGTGTTTTTTCATACTACCAAAAAAATTAATCATTCAAATAAATAGTGGTACCAGTTTTAATGATATCAAACAAACCTCATCTAAATCCAAAAAATTCAAATAAATAGTGATATCTAAAGTAATGGATATCAAAATCATTTATTTGTCAAATTTGAATTAAACAAATATATAAAATTTGTATTTAATATTGTATTTGATTTTTTGTTCTAATATCTATATAATAAGAAAATTATCTATTTGTAATCTATATATCTATGGATAACAACAAAATTTGGTTGAATTATCTGTAAAATTGTCTATGTTATTTATACTAAATAAATTTTGCATATTGATAATAATAAATTCTGGAAATTGCTGAGAAACCCAATTTCGGGGTGGGCATTTATGAAATGTCCACCCGCTGGATGAGTTTTATGAAATATCCAGAATTAAGTATTTTCTCGTTAAATATTCCAAGATTTCCTTTTAGATGCCACCCGCTGGAAACTGCTATTTTTATAATACCGAAACTACCCCTCCGTGCGAAATGGTCATCTATATGTATTTGAATTCAAAAAACTCAGATCTGGATTGCGTTTTTCGTCTTCTTCTTTACGAGAAATCTGAATTCCATTGCTCTCGTCTTTAGCAGAGATCGCAAAGATCGTTCGTAGTTCGGTGTGCTTTTCTTCAGTCGAACTCAGATCATCGCTCGTCATCATCATCACCATCATCATCATCTTCATCGTGGAGACATTTGAAGTTTTCCGACGATTAGGTCAATTATGGAGAGAAGATCTTTCTTCTTCTTTTCCATAAGAATTATCATCGTTTTGAAAGAAGAACGAAACTCTTTATTCCTGACAAAATTTTCTAAAAAAAAATATTCTCCGTGTTAAAACAACGGAGAATGACCATTCTCCGTGCTAAAATGGCGGAGAATGACTATTCTCCGTTTTAAAAACCACGGAGAATGGCATTCTTCGTGTTAAAAACCATGAAGAATGACAATTTTCTGTAGGTTTTAACACGGAGAATGCCATTCTCCATGGTAAAGTGACGGAGAATGGCCATTCTCCGTCATTTTAGTACGGAGAATAGCTAAGATCCATCAAGTACACGGAGAATGGCCATTCTCCGTGTAATTTAGAAACGGAGAATGCCATTCTCCGTACTAAATTACACGGAGAATGGTCATTCTCCTACGTTTTAACACTGGAAATAACCATTCTCCGTGTAAATTAACACGGAGAATGTCATTCTCCGTTTTAATTAAGACGGAGAATGTCATTCTCCGTCTTATTTAACACGGAGAATGGCATTCTCCGTGTTTCTAACACGAGAATGGCCATTCTCCTGTATTTTAACACTGGAATGACCATTCTCTGTGCTAAATTATACGGAAAATGGCCATTCTCCGTTTTATTTAACACGGAGAATGACATTCTCCGTGTTTCTAATACGGAGAATGGCCATTCTCCTGCGTTTTAACACTGTAATGACCATTCTCCGTGCTAAATTACACGGAGAATGGCCATTCTCCGTGTAAATTAAGACGGAGAATGACCATTCTCCGTGTAATTTAGTACGGAGAATAGCTGTTCTCCGTGTAAATTAAGACGGAGAATGCCATTCTCCGTGTAAATTAAGACGGAGAATGCCATCCTCCGTGTTACTAACACAGAGAATGACTATTCTCCGTGTAAATTAAGACGGAGAATGACATTCTCCGTGTTATGGCCACCCTCATGCGAAATTAACATTTTTCGTGTTCTAACACGGAGAATGACCATTCTTCTGCATTTTATGGTCAGTTGAAACTTTGAAGGGCCATAACTTTTGACTGGGAGGTCGAAACGAGGCCCCGTTTGTCCCAAAACGAGCGTATCTTCGAGGAGGCTGAAAGTAACCGCTTCTCCGTTAGGCGGCCTTCTGAAATTTTAGAATCGCAAAAAAAAATGATATTCTGACCTCCGTTTTAGCACTTTTGCCGTTTGTCTCGGTCTTTCCGAAATTTTCCGACGAGTTTTTGAAGATTTTTGAGGAGAAAACCTAGATTCGAAAGTGAGCAGCGTATGGAAGAAGATGAAGTATCGAAACATTTTTTTTAAGAGTAGTTTCGTGGGTATTTTCAATAAATTAGAAGGAAGGACAAAAAGGTCATTCGGAACCCTCTTTATATATTTTTTGCTAATTCTGAGCACGCGATGAAAGTTTCTTTTGCGGTGGATTTTTCATAAAACTTTTTAAATTTTTGGGTATTAATATTTTTTAAAATTAAATAGATATTAAAATTCTACCAATCCCGCTGGTGAAATTTTGACGTTCCAAAATTTTGCAAAAACCATTTTTCTTCCAAAATTTCACAGGCTTCTCTTCTTACTTGTAATTCCTTGAAATATATTACTTCATACAAAATTTCCGGATAATTTATCTCAGCGAAATGAGGGAACACCCAGAAATGAATAACACACATTCATGAAATCCCCAACAGTAGTAATAACGGCCAACTGCAAGCCATTTGAAAATGTCCAAGGCTGACATCCTTTTCTCACCACCACCCAGATGTGCCCAAAGAATAGATCAGACAATGCTTTCCTCCGTTTCCTCCTCCTGTCCCATCTCTAAACCTCCTGGATCCCCAATAAATACCTCCTCTGGCTCTGGAGCCCTCCATTGCCATTCTCTCTTCCTGCATTTCAAAACTCCGTTCCCCCGTCTTGCTCACCAGGCTCAAATGGGAGGCTGCGCGAGCAAACCCAGGGGACTGGACGGCCCCAATGCCGCGATGCCCGTCGACAACTCCGTAACAGTACCGGAGGTCACCATGAAGCCTGTGGAAGGTGAAGCTCCCATGGAGGAGGTATGAATTGTACAACACTGAGTAGTAACGTGTCGGACAGTATCGTATACAATTAGAAAACTCCAAAATAATGTCTTCTTATTTTGTCGCATCATATCTATGTCCCATTGCCACTTGTTGTAGTTAGAAATTTCTCGTATGATGGTACACATTCTAGATGAAATTCCTACCACAGTACAAAAATTCTAGAGTTCTATAGTGTTGAGAGTTATATTATTCCAGTATGTCTCAACAGATTGAATGTTCATTTTATGTGTGAGAGTTGGACTCAGTATTAGCAGTTTAATTTTTTTTTTTTCTTAAAATACACTTCATATCTGTGAGATGAAATCTAAAAATGGATGGCTCTCCTAGTTATCATGTTAAAGTCTTTGCCACAGCATGAAAAAAACTGGGACTTGTGATTATACTATTCCAATAAATTCAAATATTGCAAAATTTTGCAGGTCAAGGCCGAAACCATCACCGAAGCTCCGCTATTAATAGACCTCTCCTCGCCTAGGCTAGAGGCTGACGTCAAAGCCCCAGTGCTGGTAATAGCTCCTGAGATAAACGAGCTAAAGGCTAACGAACCAGCCACGGTGGAGGCAATAGTCGTAGAGGAGGATGCACCTGCTGAAGCAAAGGCTGCTCTGGGTGTCGAGGAGAAAGAGAAGGACAACGCGGTTGCGGAGAAGGTAGAAGATGCCAAAGAGCCTGCCCTAGTGGCTGATGGGAAGACAGAGAAGGTTTCTGCTTAAGGGGAGATGGCTGTGTCCTGAAACAAATTTGCATTGTTATATCTTGGTTGTCATTGTAGGAAAATGATCAGAGATTAATTTCTTCATCTAACATCTAGAAATTGCTAGATGATTACAAATATATGGTTGTTAAAAATCTCCATTATTATGTCTAGAGACGGAACGAAAACACGAGAATCGTTCCCCAAAACCAAGAAACTACGAGAGAATAGAAACCAAATTGCCAAAATCATAGAGAACTAAATAAACGCAAACATATTAATATTTACGTTGTAAACTCTAACGGAAAAATTACGGTACGATTGTAGTCCAATCCTAGAAAACCTCCACTATTGGAATAAGAAATACACCGGCTCCTTACAGACTATCACCGATACAAAACGGATCACCATAACTACTTGAAGCAGAAAACTCGATTAGAAAAATAAGAGATGTCGAGAAGAATTACCTAAAACGATCTCTCCTTCACAATAGCCTTAATCCTCTTTCTTTTTCCAAAAGTTGTTAAAAGCACCAACCTGCATAAACTTCCTTCGACTTGCATATCCTTGCACAGATAGGGTTAAAAAAAAATCTAAATATAGTACCCCCAATCCTGCAACAAATTTGGACAATCAGATTTGATCTAACGGTGTATAAATCACCAAGAATCGCACAATCCCGACAAAATCGAACTCGGACTGAGTTCAGTTTATCAAGCCAGCATGATACTTCACAGTTCTGACCCCAAGGGACCGAACTCGGACATAGTTCTGCCCTAGGACTGAATTCGGTCCGAGTTCCCCAGATCTGGGTAGAACCTCCTGCTCTGATACTCCGAGATCCTCCAATATGAGAATGGCACTCGTCACACTCTCCCCGAGCTTCTCCGACACACGAATGACGCTCATTGCACTTCAAAATTTCTTCACATAGGTTGGGAATACCACCCAACACCAACACATCTCCCCCTTCCTAACTAGGTGGAGGAGCTCATCATACCGACGGTCCTCCTGCAACACTCGAACTTCCCTTTTTGTAGAACCTTAGTGAGCATATCCACTCCATTGTCCTCGCGTGAATCCTCTCAAGTGTTGCGTCATTATTCTCAACCTCATCCCGTATCCAATGATACCGTCTCAATATGTTTGGACAAACTTAAAATGTTGGGTTCCTCCCAAGATGAATTGCACTCTGGCTGTCGCAATGCAAACCGTACTGCTCTTGCTTTAGCCCCATCTCCTGGAGGAACTTCTTCATCCACAACAACTCCTTGTAAGTCTCCTTCGCCGCAATGTACTCTGCCTCCGTCGTAGACAAGGGAACACACTTCTGCAATCGCGATTGCCACAAAATCGCTCCACCAGAAAACATCATCACATAATCTGAAGTTGATATCCTCGTATCTACATCTCTAGCCATATCATCTTCAGTATATCGGACCAGATTCGACTCGTCACCACCAAATGAAAGCTTAATAATCAGTGCCCTGAAGGTATCATAGAATCCATTTGACCTCACTCCAATGTACCATTTCTGGACTAGGAAGATACCTGCTAACCATGTCAACTGTGTGAGTTATATCTGTCTCATACATATATATCATATCATATATGAGACTCCCCACTGCTGAAGAATATGAAATCCATTCCACATTTTCCTTTTCATCTTCAGTTGATAGACATTGCTCCGTAGTAAGTTAAAGTGAGCTACAAGGGGTTGCTCACTTTTTTTGACCCGTCCATCCCAAAATTCTTAAGTACTCGATGAATATAATCCTTTTGGGACAAGTATAATAGCTTGTATTCTCTCTCAGCAGATCTCCATACCAAGAATAGTCTTCTTTGTGTCCAATTACTTCATAGAGAATGTCGTACCCAATTGGTACTTCAACTTTGCTATCCTGGTGGCATTCTGACCCACCAATAGCATATCTTCTACATAGAGCAATAGTATAATAAAATTATCCTCGACAAAGTACTTTACAAATACACAGTGATCCAAAGTCGTCCGTGCATAACTATGCTCTCCCATAAACGACTCAAACTTTCTGTACTGCTGTCTAGGAGCCTGCTTCAAACCATGCAAGCTCTTCTTCAACTGATAGACTAAGTGTAACTTGTCCTTCTCACAGAATCCCTTTGGTTGCTCTATATCACTCCTCCCCTAAATCACCATAGAAAAATTTTGTCTTCATGTCCATCTGCTCAACCAATAAGTCAAAACTGGTTGCTAACGCTAGTACCACCTAAAAATGACAACTTAATGGCCAACAAAAGATCTCATCAAAATCTATACCCTTCCATTGGCTACAACATTTAACTACTAGCCTCGCTTTGTATCGAAAGAGAGTAGCATCTTTCGTCTGCTTCACTTTAAATACCCATCGATTCTTCAAAACTTTCTTGCCCTTCGGCAATTGCACTAGCTCATAAGTAGAGTTTGCTTGTAAGAAACTCATCACCTCCTACATCGTCTGTATCCACTCATGCTTATATTTATCTTCTATTGCCTCTACGAAGCTTTTGGTCTCTCCTTCGTCAGTCAATAGTATATACTCATTTGGCGAGTACCACGTGGATGGTCGATGCTCCCTCATGCTCCTCCTTTATGAAACCTCTAGTGCTGGATGTGTATCGATAACCTCATTTTCCTTCAGGAACTACCTCTTCGGTATGCTTCTTCTCCTCTTGAGGTCACTTTGACCATCATCAGCAGGTTAATAATCAAGGTTGGGAGAATCTCCATGTACTGGCTGTCATGCCTCGACCCGCCGAATCGTTCGTCCTTACATCGATTCAGCCGAATTGATCGTCCTCGCTGGAGCGTGATAACGTACGAGTCTGGAGTTGTACTCGTTTAAGACAAGAAAAGAATTTATTAAATGGTTATCTCAAATCAAAATATTTCACAACATAAGAAAACAGTCATATTAAAGTTACTCAGAGCATACAAAATAATTCTCTTTATTAAATACACAACAGAACTACAAAGGCTTTCAATAGCCCAAATAAATCTGCCAGATTGGTTTACAACACTCATGATCTCTCTAGCCCATAAAGGATTTCATCGCTCCATATATCCTCTCTTCTATTTCTCGGTCATATCATCCGGTTGCAAGTCCAAGCGTCAACGCAGATCATATGCCTCAAAATGCTATGAAACTTTATGCCTCAATGCGTCCAAGTGAAGCTCTGCCACGAGCAAACCATCCTAGGTCCTCCCAACAATCTATTGGAGGATTAGTACTAATACTCACACGAACTGATAATACCCACTCGCCTAAACCAACATTAAGTAAACTTATGTATCGTGTAGCTTTATTCATGATCTTTCTATCTTTGCCTTATGACCAGTTTCATGACATATTATAAGCAGTAAAATATATACGCATGGTGAACATATTATTTTATCTTTGGTAAGTATATATATATATATATATATATATATATATATATATTTTATATATATATATATATATATATATATATATATATATATATTAAAAACCCTATTTTATTCCATAAAATGTGCATAATGTCGAAGCCTTTACAAGTAAGTACAAAACACAGCAAAAACTACAAAAGGAACACCCTTGCCCATTAGAGATGCAATGAGTGCCTGAACCCCTCATTGATGTGCTTGCAGGGTCTGCTGACTTTGTCGATCTGTCTGAGGACCTCCCTAATCAGTTGGTTGCCGGTATATTGGTGATACTCGTATCTAAATTTGTTGCAGTTCTTCCAAATGACCCAAATGATGGCGGCCGCAACGATCTGATGGCCGTGTAAATCACCCCAGTTGGCTAGGAGATCGTTTAAGCCCCCAACAACTCGGTCCTTTGTGCACCTAATAGATAGGGCGGTCCACACCTACGTAGGCAGCTCTCTAGAGTTCAAAATATAATCTACTGTCTCCGACTGCCTTTCCGAACAGTAGTGACAAGCTGAAGCTTGGCTGAAGCCAATGTTGGTGAGAGCGTCATCAATGGGGAGGTTGTTGCGGAACGCTCTCCAAATCAGAAAGGACCATTTTTTAGGGATGCAAGCTTGCCAGAAATGCCCTATGATGGGGGATGGCACATCGACTCCTCGTACCACCCTTCTCGCCGATGCAAGAGGGAATGTGCCATTATCCGAGAGGGACCACCTCAGTGCATCAGGTTCCGTCTTCACTTTCAGACCATTAGCGGCCAAAGCTTCTACAGCCTCCTCCCCAATCCACTCTGTGACCCTGTTCCAATTCTAGTCTCCAGCACTATCCCACAGATCACTTATGGCGCTGTGAAGTGGAGCTGCAACATGATGTGGGAGAAGGTCGTTCCTGGACTAACATTCATAGAACAGAGACGATTCGCCCGAGTCCAGTTGAAGACGAATGATAGGCTCAGTTAGGTGCTATCCGTACAAGATGCGTCGCTGAGAAGTAGAAGATTTGTTATTGTGGTCAGCGACGGACGGATGAGTATTCCTAAATTATCTAGCCTTCATGAACCGAGCCCAGATAGAACGGCTAACGCGAAACTTCCACCACATCTTTATGGAGCAAGCATCAACCACTTGCGACAACCTACAAAATCCCAGACCTTCCTCCGCTGTAGGTCTAGCCATAGTGTCCCAGCTTGCCCAATGATGTTTATCCTTGCCATCACTGTGACCCCATAAGAAGTTGGCAAAAAGGTTTTCTATTTTAGTGAGCACCTTCTTAGGGGCCGAACAAGCTACTAGAGTGTAAATGGGGACAGAAGAGAGGACGTGCTGAATAAGTATCATCTTCCCGCCGGATGACAAGATCGTATTGTGCCAACCTTCAATCTTTTTTCTTATTTTGCCCATGAGCCCTTCGTATATGCCCGTGTTGGATCTACCGTACACTAGCGGGCACCCAAGATAAGTGAACGGAGGATAGAAAACAAAGAAGGACATGATGTTAGTAAGGGTGGCGGAGTGATCTTTGTTGGTCGCATGGTGAGTATAAATAATGCTCTTGTTATTGTTGATACGCTGGCCAGAGCATCTGGTGTATCTCTGCAGCATCTTGTGGACCACTTCCACAAACCCTACGTCGTCGGAGGAGAAAATAAGGATGTTGTTGGCATAGGCCAGGTGAGTGATGATGGGGCATCTGGTAGTGGTGTGGAAATGTTGAAAGTGGGGGGTACCTTCCATTTTGTTGAGGTTTCTGCTAAGGGCTTCAGCGACGATGATGAAGATGGTGGAGGATAATAGGTTTTTTTGTGTGACTCTGCGGCTCGATTTGAAGAATCTCTCAAATTGACCGTTAACAACAGTAGAGAACCACGCGTTGCTGATCGATCTCCACACGATGTCAATCCAGGCCTCCGAAAACCCGAACGCCCTAAACACCCAAATCATGAATTGCCAGTCCAGCATGTTGTACGCTTTCTCCATATCCAGCTTGATAGCAATGTTCCCTCCCCTAGACAGAAATTTCATACATATAATCATTTCCTGAGACAAAAGGACGTTGTCTAAAATATTTCTGTCTCGTACAAAGCCGCTTTTCTCCCCAGAAATAATCTTGGGGAGAAGCCCTGACATGCGGTTGGCAATGATCTTCGATATAATTTTATTGGTGAAGGTGCAGAAGCTCATAGGACGAAAGTCTTTGAAGGACTCCGGATTGTCCTTCTTGGGGATGAGAATCAGGTTGGCACAGGATATCGATCTAGGGTATTTGGCTCCTTGGTAGAAGGCCATAACCGCTTCATTGATGTCTTACTGGATAATATCCCAGCAAGATCTAAAGAAGACGCCAGTGAAACCGTCAGGCCCAGGAGTTCTATGTTCATTCAGGTCCCACGCTGCATTTTTAACCTCCCTCTTAGAAGAAAGAAGCTGAAGCTGGGTATTATCGCTATCCTCGATTAAGCGTGGTATCACCGTGAGGAAATCAGCATCCTTGATGATGTCTTCTTTGGTGAATAACTTGGAGTAGAAGTTGGCCGCTGCCGATTGGATACCCTGTTGATCTTTTATGATGTTTTTCCCCTCGTTAGTGATTTGGTGCAGGTTAAGCTATTGTCTGCACCCTTGACATAGGAGTGGAAGTAACTAGTGTTTCTATCACCCTCATTGTCCAGTGCAGCCTGGCTTTTTGTTTCCAAAATTTTGCCTCCATTTTTATCCAGAACTTCAAAAGCGCTCTGGGTATATATACATATATATATATATATATATATATATATATATATATATATATATATATATATATATATATATATATATATATATTATATATATACATCCTGTATTGTTTAGTCGTGACTTCTACTAACATCGATGTACTCACCCTTGCACCGATATAAGGTAAATATGCCTACCATCTTTCCCTATTATGTTAAATGTGATATTTGTGCAAGATCTATGTACCTGCACCATTCTGCCTACGACCGCCATCTATATGAAGGTCAGTGGCATTTTCAAGCCAGAATGGACTAAAATTTCATCTCATAAGGGTAACCCGACGTCCTCCTCGTACGTATTGCTATCCCAATTATATATATATATATATATATATATATATATATATATATATATATATATATATATATATATTCAAAGGACGTCGAACTTACTAATATTATGGCTTATCACATCAGTAGCCAGTTGTTAATAGTCTCAAATGATGTGCACCAATAATACCTATCCAATCCCTCCTAGGCCAACGGTCTCGGTGCCCCGGTGATCTGGTTCGAGAGATTATCAACACCCATGCACGGGCTATATATTCAAGTCCATTTGACCATATAATATGCTTCTAATTCATACAACCAAATATAGTCTGTGTCCGAAACTCAGCTATCGCATCATATCAACATTTAATTCATCCATCTCTATTTCCATTGGCATAATGCTCAAACTCAATGTTATCAAATGAACAACCTAAGGCCGTGAACATTTCGAGGTACCATATCGCATTCAACAGTTAACATGGCAATAGTGCCACGAGTGCTCACTTTGCATATGAAGCCACATTATATTAGTCGTGCACACATATATACATTTCGACACAGTTATTCATTATCTTTCGGCTCATGCATTCGATGTGCACCTCGATGCAGTATTTCCATATTATATGTTTTAATGTTCAATATTCTACTACTCGTGCATTTGATACACAACTCAATAGAGTCATTCAATGTTATATGACTTATTCTCTGAGTCATGCACTTGATACACGCCTCTTTTTTGATTGTTGCGATGTTCTAAGACTTATGTTCGTATTCTCTGACTCGTGCACTTGAGGCACGCCTCGATAGAGTATTCAATGTTCTATGACTCTTACTCTGAGGCACTCGTCGATACAGTTATCCTATGTTCTTATGGCTTGCAGCACCGAGGCACTCGTCATTGCGATATTCTGATGTTTATTTGCGACTTGTGCACTTGATGCACGTTTCACCTATTGTTCTATCTTTGTGATCGACACTTACTACGATTTATCTCATTCGAGCCACGCCCGTGGACTCGATAGGTTAACTGAACATACAAAGGTACATTTTAATTAGCCATGACAGAGTAGGAAAGAAGGGTCAAAGTCCTTCCACCTTAGCCAATTTGCCTATCATTTCGTCGAGTCAATACGGCTCGGTTCCTTAACTTCGTTGCACAACCAACTCTTCTGGCTTGGCTATTCAAGCATTTCATGCTCCGTTGAACTACCCGACTGATTCGACCTACCGTGCCTATGCCTCAGCCCGTTACGAGGCGATACGTTTGTAAACCCTCCTATTTTTTATAAATTTTATTATAATTTATTCTAATAGTTTATGTCAATTTTCATATTTATTTAATAAGTTTATAAATAGATATATTATTTTCCTTATAAATCAAAAACTAGGAATAATTTTATTTCTTAGTATTTTGCTTTAAATAATTTTCTTAAAAAACTTATAAGGTAAATATTGAGTTTATAATTTTTTTGGATTTATATATATATATATATATATATATATATATATATATAAAATAAATATATATATATATATATATATATATATATATATATATATATATATATATATATATATTTATAATTTTTTTGGATTTATATATATATATATATATATATATATATATAAAAATATATATATATATATATATATATATATATATATATCCTATGATATTTTACTTTTACTAGCTACTATTGGTCTCGCGCATACAATAAGAGAGAATATATAAATATCCTGGGATATATATATTAAAAAATATATATATATATATATTATATATATATATATATATATTTATATATATATATATATATATATATATATGTATTTCTTATTATTGTTCCCAAAGGAACAGTAAGGGACAAAACCTGACCCTTTCCTTTACCGTGAACAGGGACTCTCAATGAGAGATTTGAATCAAATCAAATCTTGCGAATCTCTCATCAAATCCTCCCACAACCCCACGCAGCAACTCCCAAAGAACCCCGACACCCCCGTACCCGTACCTGACCGCCTGCTCACCGCCGTCGACTGTCGCATCGTCCGAAAATCTCGAAAACCAGACCAGAGCATACCCTGTTCTTCAAAAACTTCCAGGTACCCTAATTTAAAGTCCTATTTCTCTAATTTAGTTCGATAATTTTTTGATCTATCGCTTCCTGTGTAAAGACTATAAAACCCACTTCAAACCCTATCAATTAAAGAAATTTCAAATGTGTCAAAATCCCCTAGAAAGTCTTTACAAAATCGACAAAAACTTGTCCATAGACACTGTTAAAAATTGACCCAGATCCTTGATTTGGAAGGCGAATCACCGCCAAGATTTCAAAAACTTTTAAAATCCAGTTTATCAGCTTTAAAGACAACCTTACCGGCATCATAAAGATGTTGTTAGTTTTAGAAATCTTCCAGTATCCAGCCCTGAAAATAGATTTAAAGTTTAGAAAAAATAATTTTCAAAAAACCCTAAAAATTTAAAAAATTCTCGATACGGTATGTACCCCGACAAACCGAGCGACATATTCACGAACCGAAAGCATCGAAAGATGCGTATCGACTTCGTGGATGTGTGAGATTCAACGAAACTCTATTTTGTTGTGTGTGCGTGACGAAATCGAGGCGTATTGATCGAGATACCCCGTATCGGTCCGTTTGCAAACTAGCCCATAACTTTGTGTACGTTCGTCATCTTAAGACGAAACTTGTGCCACCAGATTTGTTTCAAGTTTTTGGTCCTGTGAGCCAAGTTTGGTCCGATTCTGAGAAGGTTGACCGGAACACTATTTTAGCAGGCCCGCAACCCGATTCAACGGACGAATTTGTGCACGTCCACCAGAATTCAACTTTGGACATACGATTGGATTCATATCGTCAAACCGAACTCGTTGGCATATAGTTTGATAACTGTAGAGACAGTAAGTACTGGCACGCTTTTGGTACAAAGCGGGTCAACAACGGATATCGTTTTGACCTAAAATTACGATTTTGCCATTGTGTCAAGAATTTGACTTTTGGGTAGTCGGTTTTAGACATTTCTTTTATATCAAAAATGTTTGTGATGTTTGTTTCAGCATCCGAGGATGTTTGTGGGACTTGACTTTTTATTGCTATTAATTCTGACGATCTGAGTGTCTGGACTTGCTATTCTCTATACACCATATCCAGGCAATATACATTGCCAATATATTTTATTCCTTTATTGCTATTTTAGTTCTCTTATTTTATTCATTTTATTTATATACTGCATGTTTCTATCACATTGGGCGTCCAAGTCATTCTTGGGTGCGAGTGACTGCATTAGTTGTTTTACTATTTTTTTTATTTGCATTGACCTAGTACTAGATGACTACTCATTGATGTGAGGTATTGGTATATCTCATATGGCCTTGACACTTACTTTAGCATGAGTTGTGAGTCATATGTAAGACACGAAATCGCGTAGGCGGCTGGCCACCGATACGTATAAGACGTGCGACGGTTAGTGAATAACTGTCAATAGTATTGCATGATTAGTGGACTTGGCAGTTATTAGAGGTTCATGTATGTTATGGAGATGACATAGATAGACATTGGATGGAGAGAACAGTTCCTCAACGTATGGGCTACCTTTGTACTTCTCTTATTTTAACCTGTAAGCTCCGCCAGAGACATAGGTCATTGATGCCCTCTGATGTTCGCTGAACGTTATGGACATACCCTCTATTCTAATACCCTATGACGTTCATGGAGCATTACGAACGTAGGCCCCTGGTACCGTATACGGGAACCAAGCCAATCCCATTTATAGCCAGAAGGCCTTTGCGTCAGAGGTTTGTTCTTAACTGCATAATTACTGTAGAATAGTTAGGTACCCTATTGCATACATCTTTATTTTATTTATAGTTATATGGCATGTTATTTCTTGTATCTTGTTATATTCCACTGAGGACCTGATGAATTCTCCATGCTTAGACGACCAGGACTTTCCCCAGGAGTACGGTTATGCATTGGATCCATCTTATACAGCTGATGAGGTCTCGTCTTCCGAGATCTAGTTCTTAGTTATGATTTGAGACTTTGTAGTGGATATCTTTTTATTATTTCTTTTATTTTATTCTAGGAGGCCGGACTCCAGTTATTTGAGACTATTTTTTATAGTTGTTTGGTAGTGGACTTGTTTCCACCCGGCTATATCTTTTGACTCATTTATTTTATTCTATATGGACTTCTGCTATCTCTTGTGTTATAAGGATGTGATGTAGTTATTCTATGATTGGCCTATGAATTATACTTTATACAACTTAGTATACATACGAAGATTCCATATAGAGTATTTTTTTCGTATGTATGCAGTTGGCATATTTCGTATGCCTAGTCCTAAGTATATTGGGACTGGGGCGTTACAACTTTGAACTTCTGCGAACATCGTTCCAAATGAGGCAAAATGTCGATCTCTTAAATTTCAGCATAAATGCCTAGCATGCACATAAAATCAATACTTGTTCGAATGGAACTAATCATCTCTTCGGGTCAATTTAGAACTTGTATCAATTCACAATGATACTTCTTCTGGTCGACTTAACTCTTTGAGTCAACGACTCAGTATAATGTACCATACATATGCGGGACATTACACTGGATTCCTCATTACTGGATTCTCTATAGTATTCTCTGGAAACAGCTCGAAGCGTGATGACTCTAACTCTGGCAATTCTTCAGCCTCAAAAGGCATCTCAGGATCTTGAGTGTTGGTCATAGTCTGATCCTCAATGAATATCACGTCCCTGCTTTTATAGAGGTTTCTTTCTACCGGGTCATAGAGTCTATATACAAACTTATCCCAACCCATAGCCAACAAAGATGCACTGCCTCGTCTCTGCTCCAGTTCGGATCTCTTGTGCTTTAGTACATGCATGAAGGCCTTACGACTAAACACTCAAAGCTGACTATATGACGGTTCCTTGCCGTGCCATACTCTATCAGGTACATCACCCTGCAATGGAGCACTTAAAGATAAATTAATAACATATACACCAGTATTGAGATCCTCGCCCAATAACTATATGGTAAGTTTACTTCTGACAGCAAATATCGTACCCTTCATCAGTGTCTTGCTCATACGCTCCACTACACCATTGAGCTGAGGTGTCTTGGACAAAGCCTTCTAATATCTAATCCCTTGCTATTTTTAGGAAGCATCAAAAGGACCAATGTATTCGTCGCCACTGCCAGACCGAACATATTTTAAATTCTTGCTCGTCTCCCGTTCAACAAAGGCCTAAAAATTATTAAAAGTAGGCAGTACCTGATCCTTGGTTGTTAAATCATTGACCCAATCATTTCTAGAACAATCATAAAAAAAAGTCGACCACAAAAAAAAGAACCATCGATAGATTGTACCTTCATTGGACTGCAGACATCCGAGCAAACTAACTCGGGCAATGTTGACTTCCTTGAAGATAGGGGACTTTGAAAAGATACCATATTTTTCTTTCCTGCAGATAATGCGTGCATTTCTCCAATTTTGTAGACTTGAGCCCCAAAATTACTTTTCTGTTCATCAAGTAGCTCATTCCCTTCTCATTTATATGACTAAGACTATTGTGCCAAAACTCGATAGGCACATCACTGACTGTGTTTACCTGTTGTGTCCCCTTTATGCTCCCTTCCATATAGTAGAGACCAGACTTCTTTCTTCCTCTGGCAATCACCACTGAACCTCTATAAAGCTTCCTCCGACAGTTTTTAAAGAAAGTGGGGAATCCCTCCTTATCCAACTTTCCAATCAATATCATGTTGAAATGGATATCATAGACATGACAAACACCTTTGAAATGAATATCTCCAATAGCAATAGCTCTTGACACGTCTTCGTTGCCCATCTTCAACATGCCAAAGTCTCCTATTGCGTAAGTAGCAGACAATGCCCTACGAGATACATGCGTTGAAGCCCCTAAGTCCACCAACTAAGAATTATTATTGCATATGAGGTTCATGACGACCTCATCACCCACAATGATCACATCGCCCTCCATGACTTGAGACAACTATTATTGTGTTCTTACTCTGCTTCCCCTTTTGCCCTTCTTCTCTCTCTTCCAACTGAAATTGTTTCACTAGATCCGGCTATTCTTGTCACAATAATAATACTCAGATTCTTCGTAATATCACTTGGACTTCATTATGCTCTTGTCTCTGCCACCGACTAGATCCTGACATTTACTCCCTCTACGACTTTCTAAAATAAGTGTATTTGAGTGAAATAAGCACCTTTTAGTCGATACGTAAAATATACACAGCTACAGGTATCAAGTCAAATTATCTGAACCTATTGATACAAACATCTCAACATCATCAAGAACCAAAAATGATGGAATCAAGATCAAAACTTTTATATATTTTTTCTGTATTTTATCTTTATTTGAGTCTAGAAAAGTATGTAAGATTGATCGGATTGGTAACTATTTTTAGTCCACAAAATACAACCTTCCTATCCACAAAATTCATATTCAAATTCCACAAACAAAATAGCCGAAAACCCATCAAAATGGCCAAAATTAGTTCTGTTAGAACCCTAATAAAACTCGGTCAGAACTCGGCCCGAGTTCGACCCAGACTGTTCAAACTATTTTTGAACTTCCTGAATATCTATATCCTACGTTCGAATGTGAGATTTTGCATCCAAACTCTATCCGAATTTGGTTCATAAAAATACTATAAATAGATAAGAACTTTTCATATTTCAAACATCTCATTAACTTTCTATTCTTTATATTCCTTAAGTACTTTCTACGAGCTATACACTTCCATATTTAGCCTATACTACTCTTAGCCAAGCCAATATCAGTTCAATTCAATCTAGAGTTTGGTTTAAAGATTTGTATCGGAGGCTATCCCAAAAATGTTTCTATTTTCAAACGCCTTCAGGAGACATTCGTGCACTCGTCGCCAAGCATGGTGTTGTTGAAGTTGGTCATGCACTTGTCCCCAAGCACGGTGTTGTAAGAGTTGCAAGCACTCAATTAAAGCTCGTTCCATAGTGGATTAACATCGAACAAGAGTACTCGAGACTGGACTAGTCCTCCACGAGGGAAATCGGTATATATCGTTGTGTCAATGAGTTTGATTCTTCTTAACTCTTATTTTTACTGTAATTCATATACTGATATTCATCTGCTCTTACCGGTATTTGATTAGCTATAATAAATAGTTTTTAAATTATAATATTTATTTTGCTGCCTACACACACTCTATTTACCCCCTCTAGAGGTGCTCAACGATCCTACAATTGGTATCAGAGCAGGTTATACATATACATTACCACCTAGAGAGTATATATGGCATCTGTTAAATCAATGTTCAATGGTGAAGGGCAATCCATAAATAAACCTTTACTATTTGACGGAACAAACCATATATATTGGAAAAACACAAAAATTTTCTTTCTTAAGTTATTGGACTTCTATCTTTGGTCGATAGTTATAGACGGTTACAAAAAATTACCTAGAACACTGATTGATGGTGTTCTAGTAGACAAGCCCTACTGAACATGAAAAGGCACAGGCTAGTCAAGATGTACGAGCCATCAATGCACTATTCTGTGCAATTGAGAAAATCGAGTTCAATAGCGTATCTACTTATGCCACATCTAATGAGCTTTGGAGACTTCTTGAGGTAACTCATAAAAGAACTTTCCAAGTAAAGGAATCCAAGATCAGTAGATTGACACAAGAGTATGAGGCATTGAAGATAAAACCCGGTGAATCAATTACACAGATGTTCACTCGTTTCATAGATATTACTAATCCTCAACAATCCCTTAGAAATGATTACAGCAACCATGAGAAGATAAAAAAGGTACTACGGGCTCTAACCAAGAGCTAGAACTTGAAGGCTACCACGATCATAGAAGAAAACGACCTCACCACGATGAAATTGAAGACAAATATGGGCAAGCTCATGACCCATGAGCTGGATTTGCACGACTTTAAAGAGGCAACCCCCAAAGAAAAATCCATCATTTTCAAATTCAAGCCAGAAGAGTCTCATGTAATGACACTGATGATAAAGATTATGATGGTGATGAACATGCCCTCCTTGTCAAGAACTTCAAGAAATTCTTAAACTTTGAGCGATCAAGCCGAAAAAAGAAGGATATCCATGAAAGCAATAAAGAAGATACTATCTACTTTAGATGCAAGAAGTCATGGCACATAAAGAAGGACTGTCTACCAACAAAGAAAAATAGTCGATATGATGAACCAAGATCGAGAAGAAAAGCAACAACTGGTCGAAAGTACGCAAACACCAGCATCTGGCACAAAAATGAGGCCAATGAATCAGAAGATGAGGATAGACCCAACAATAGTGCAAATGTCTACATGCTGGCATATGATAAGGTATCAAAAAACTCTCTTTATAATGATTTTATATTTGACTAGTTAGAAGATGCCTTCAGTGAACTACTTGAAGAGCACAAAAATGTGTTGGACAAGTATAAGCAGTCTAGCAAGGAGATTAAGACATACACAACCGAAGTAGCAAGACTGTCTAATCTTCTTGAAGATATCAAAGAGGCGTGTACTACAGATAACAAGGAGGAGATAGACAAGATTAGACTGGACTATCATGAGGCTATCCTCACTATAGAAAAGAAAGAAAGAGACTATATCAAAGTGCAAGAACTATATGACATAGAGAAGAAGAGACCCTTGGTCACTGCACAGAGACTCACGGATATGACTGCTAAATTCAAAGAGTCTTGTGTAATCTCGAAAAAGTTAGAGATCAAATTAGGCAAATAGGTCACCCCTGTTATACAACCTAAGGTTAGTCCTAATACTATACATGTACCACAAAGGACTAAACCAAAGAAAGCACATAAGCAATGCATTTCTCATAACTATGCTTTCACATACAGGTTTTCAAGAAAGACACAAAAGAAGCATGTCACAAGTACATACTATGGTAAATACGGACACATATTATAATATTGTAGAGCTAGAAAATTAGTTGACATAACTATGCGTACTTGGATTCCTAACGCTAATCAAGCTGGACCCTCAAATAAATGGGTACCAAAGGTTACATCTACTCATTTTGTAGGTGGACCCTCAACCCTGTCATGCTAAAAGCAAATGGATCCTCGATAGAGGATGTTTTCGGTATTTGACAGGTGATGCATCCTTATTCGCTATACGATCGATGAAGAGAGAAGGATATGTTTCCTTTGGTAATAATCTTATAGGTAACATTATAGGAATTGGTACTGTTGATATATCTCCCTATCCAGAAATAAAAGATATTTGTCTAGTCACAGAATTGAAACATAACCTGTTGTGCATAAGTCATTTAGCAGATAAAGGTTACGGTATCAACTTTATAAAAGATAAATTGTCACAACCCGATCCTAAGATACTGGGTCCAGTCAGATCATGTCCATCTTGCACCGTTGTGAGACGGCAGTAGTAAGCTGTATCAATCAGTAGTAATTCAAGCACAACATTCTAAAATACTAACATTTAAAAAAACTTTTATTTAATAATTCAAACATAATGTTGGAACAAACTTAAGTTGTACTAAGGTTTATAGCTTTAAATACAATGCCGACTAGGCTACTAAGTAGTCGGCTCAGGTGCCTCCTGGTTGAGTTCAGCTATCTCCTTAGAATTTAGTTCGGGTTCGTAGTAGGTACTAAAAGTAAGCTCCTTATTATCGCAATCACCTAAAAATGTTGGTCTCCAGTCAGAAGAGGAGCAAGAACATATATCCATATTCAGCATTCTAAATAATAGTAAATGATGCAAGGGCAGTTTAAAAACAATATTATACTTTTCTAAATAATAATAAAGAACCAGTAGGGCAATGAAATCTCAAGAGATACAATGATACAATCTACAATAATTCAATAGTGATTTGATCATATAGCAGATCTGTGATCGGCTGGTAGATTCAATGTGTATACAAATATTTTGGCCAAATGCTAGTATATAATACGGCTCAACCCCCTGTGCAATAGGGGTTAGCGCGAGAGAGACAATATTAGTAACATGGCTTTGGTCGCAGTTTCTATACTACTCCTTCAATCCCTGAGTCAATGAGTCAATCAAGAAATCAATTTGGGTCCGAGAGGGATCCCATGAATCAGTATCGATACAATATATATAGTCCTATTGATGCAGTTAATTTAATTATTAATTAAAATACGAACTTGAATAGTATGAAACTTGTCTTAGTTTTTCTGGTGCTGTAGGTGACGTCAGGGAAAATTTAGACTAAGTCCAGGAACTGAACCCTATATTAGCAAAATATGACTTAGTTCCAATACAACCATTTCTACGGTGTTCTAGTTACAATCTCTAATATTGGTACTAGTCATTTTTTGGTTAATAATTACACTAATGATTTATTAATTACTCTAACGCCGTGACATTATTTTCAATTTGTATAAAGAGTCAATTTTTTTTTTTACTTTATTTGGAAAGAGTAGGCAACACAATTTATGGAAAAAGACTTGTATTTAATAATATATATAAAACTATATTTTTCCTTAATGATAAAAGCGTGAGATTGTTAATATAATTATAAAACTTGTATTTTAAAAGTGTTCTAAATGTGAGAAAACCTAATTTATCTTTTTAGAAACTAAATGTTTCCAATTTCATTTGTAGATAAACTAAAGTGCGATATTATTGACATAAAACACATAAAATACAAAAAGACTACGCTACTCCTAAGCTATGTAATACAAGGCTCAGAGAAAGAAAAGAAAAAAAATAGGCTTACGCCCTTACAACATATTTTACATAAAAATAAAATAAAATTCCTAAACTACGCTGCGGCGATCTTCTAAGCCTTGAACGGTCCAGTCCGTAGGCACGAGTGCCCTGTACCTAAAATATAGCATGCCAAGTAATAAGTTCTACAAGTCTAAAATAAACCAAAGTTGCAAGGCAGGGATAACTAGAGTCTCAGACTTGGTCACGCAGTCACACGTTGCTAATAGCTTACACCTCAACGTACGGGAATATCCCGTAGCGTTTGCGTTTCGCTAAAGGCTCATTCGACCGTTTCGGTTGTTGCCTACGTGAATACATAAAGTCTCAATTACGCCAAACATATATATATATATATATATATATATATATATATATATATAAAGAAAAAAAATATATTAGTTAGAATATAGTTTTTCTTTAAAATCATTTATAAATACACACATAAGTTTAGGAATACCGCTTTGACCAAACTAAACCAGAATATTTAACAGCTTAACAAAACCAAAATACTAAAATAATACAAGGACTGATGCTAACATAACCATTTCCAACCACAATCATTTCTTTTTTAAAACATCTGAATATATAATAATTAGTTTATAAAATATTGCAATACATTTGAAACCAAAAGTACAACGAAACCAAATCCGATAGAACATAACCTTATATAAAATAATCAACCAAAAATCCAAAATAATCTAACCAAAATCAATTCTACTAACAGAACATGATCTCCTCTCAATATAACCAAAGTTCTACCAAGTCCAGAATAATCAACCCAACGTCCAATGAAAAAAAACCACATAACATACTTTATAAATTTTCCAGAGTCTGAAAATTGGACTACAAACCAAAATCCAACCGAACACTCAACACAAAAATTGGCTATTGCCAATCTTCACAGAACAATACCCAAGTCCGAAATGGGACAAACGAGTATCCACACAGAAACATAAATATCGAATCACACAGGGTCGTGACCGAAACATCATCGACTACTACAGGGAGGGACGAACTACTCGGTTTAGGAATTATTTCGAAAGTTGATGACGGAATTCGAAGGGTGGCCTCGGACTCGGATCGTGTATCGTCACCGGCTCAAAGCCTCGGGAACGCGTCTAGACAGCGACGAACGGCAGCGACACAAGGATGGCCGCTCGAAACAGCGACAACTACGTGGGCCATAGGTCAGGGGATTGCCGCGGATTGGGGCATAGTCGACGGTGGCGTGGATAGGTCGCGGCTAGTCGTGGAGGCGCTAGCCGAGGGTCGGTCGCAGAGGTCGACGCCGGGGCGCAGGACAGGGAAGTCGCTAGCGGAAGTACGTGGCTGCCGAGGGGCAACCGAGGCACGCCAGCGGTGGTCGTGGCTAGGGAGGCCGAAAGGGTCGGAAGGGTTTGAAATTGGGGAAAGGAGAGAGGGATCGGTTTGGAGTTGGTGAGAGATGAGGAAGATGGTACTGTTGATTTGTTTCCTTTAGAGGAATAGGTGAGGGTGGTGGTGAGTGATGGAGAGAATTTTAGGGAGAGTGAGAGAATGTGGGGGGAGGGAGTATGTAACCACCACTTTTCTAAAATAAGGATATTTTGGTAATTATGTGTTTTTTGGATTAATTTATAATATTTTAATTGGTATTGTGTTAGCAGTCAATTTAACCTTGATTAGAAGACTAACCATGTGATTAGAATCCTTTTTAGCTAATTAGATTTTAAATTAGAGCTTTAGTCCATATTAGGAAACAATTAATCATTTTTAGGCTATTTTACATGTGGCTTTTTGGCCTATTTGCTAATGGGCCTTAAAGGGACTTTAACTTGCATAATGGACCATCCTAGACCCTAACATAACCCTAGCTTACTTGGCCGACCATAAACAGCAGCCTCCCCTTCTTGGAGTCATAAACTTTGTAGCCGTCAAAGTTTCTCAAACCCTAAAATTCTCCCTTCTCCTCCAAAAGTCTAGTTTTCTCAATTCTCATCCAAATCCATCCAATCAAAGTGCGTTGCGATCATTGGGAGGAGAGGAACTTGTTAAAGACTTGCTAGCAAGGAATCGAAGGCATTGGACTGGAGGAAATCGACATCGACGCATTTGGAGGCTCGTTTTATTGAGATATTGACTATCAATCGGTAGACCCCCTAAACACCTGTAAATTTTGATTTTTTTCTTCGTAGATACATCTATATAGGTACCCCGGACATGTACATATAGTTTGGTAGGATTTCATATCCGTTTGATAGGTGTATCGGACACGTGTCGATGTATTAAAACACATGTTCGACAAAATGTCACTTAGAATTAAAAGTTTTTATTTTTTGATTTTGTTTTCACGAAGTTGTTGTTGCGAGAGGAACAAATACCTTGTCTATGCGATGATCCTTCCTATCATCTTCCAGCACTTCAAGATTGATTTATCTTCTTGTAACTCGATGCGCGGGACACGGTTTTGCATAAACTTTTATGAAAACATGGAGGCAACCTCTGCCCATCTGCTCCTAAAATTTTATAGGGTTTCGTTGAGTGTGCGCGAAGAAATCCAACGTGCACGGGTTCAGCCTACTATGTACGAGCACGAGAAATCGCCGCTGACACGGCCTTCGTTCGCGGACACGATACGACAAGAACATAAACCAGGACCATGGACACGTAGACCTAGACCTAAGCTAGCCCTTGACTCGAATATGTGGCATGACGTGGTTCATGTCACGAGCTACAGACGTCGACATGTGCCCACGAGGTCGCGTGTGTGCGTTCAGCCCGTGTACTGTCCTGCAATCTGAGTGTCATAACTCGACGCACAGGACATGATTTTGTGTGAAATTTTATGGACACATGGGGACAACCTCTGCCCACGTGCTCGTGAAATTGCACGAGATTTTGTTGAGTATGCGTAAAGTTATCACGTTTGCACTGATTCGGCTGATACCGTGCACGAGCGTACGTGCCCATACGATACGTACTGAGTGGACACGATACAGACACGGGTGCGACCCTGTAAGTACCCGAGCATATCATACATGTATAAACCTTCGTGTTTGCCAAGTTTTGCGAGTTCTAGTTGTGTGTTTTGCGTTTTGGGTTTAAAGTTGGTTTTGTGTTTTTGGTTGGTTGTTCATGAGTTGATTTTTTGATTGGAAATTGATTTTCTGAGTTTAAACTCAGATTTTTGAGTTTGGGTTTGGATTTAGATTAGTTTGAGAGTTCAATTTTGTACTTAGACCTATGTTTACTTTCAATTATATATAATTTAAGTGTCATATGTATTTTCCTCTTTGTGTGTGTATATATGTATAAATGAATATATATATATATATATATATATAATATATATATATATATATATATATATATATATATATATAACTAAAACTTTATTGAAGTAATAGCCGCAAAATGTCGAAGCCTATGCAAGTAAGCGCGCTCAACGCGGCAAGAGGAAAAGAAAACAAACAGCGCGAGACGCACACAAAAAGGAGCCAGATCTCGACGACAGCCGACAGGGTAAGCACGAGAAACCCAGAAAATGACCTAAGCAAGGGCCTCCCAAAAAGTGTTGGAGGCATGAAAGCAACGCCTCCTAGCTTTGAGAATTTGTCTGATAACCTCTCTGAACAATTGTGGAGGAAGGAGTTGGCGGCCTTCATATCTGAATTTATTTCTGTTCTTTCATAAGACCCAAATTCCAGTGGCTACGACAATTTGATGTCCATGGGAGTAGCTCTAGCTGGCCAAGAGATCGTGGAAGCCCCCAGTCGGGGGGACAAGACTAAGTCTATTGTGTAGATTGAACCAAATCTGAGTGACCCAACTCAACAGAAAGAAGGACTTGCTCTGCCAATTCTGATTTGTGCTCCATGCAGCAGTGGCATCTGGACATGAGGCTAAATCCGATAGATTTGATGGAGTCGTCCGTCGGTAGCTTCCGACGTAATGCACGTCAGATAAGGATAGACCATTTGGTGGGTATGCAAGACTGTAAAAACTTTGCACAAGTGGTATACGATACGCCACTGCCTCTGGCCAAAATTCTGGTGAAGCCAGCGTAAAAGACCCACACGGGTTAGGGGACCATCTCCACGTGTCGGTTATGTTAGTTACCCGTAGATTAGCTACAAGAATACCGTCAGCCGCCGGCTGACCAAGCCAATCTCTGACCCTCCTCCAATTCTATCCGAAATTGCCCTTCCATAGATGCCTAATTTTGTACCCCCACGGAGTTCAAACGTTGGGCTGGATGGTGTCTTCTCCTAACCACCGCTCCAGACAGGCCGATGAGCGTCCGTCGCCCAACTAAAGACGGATTAAAGGTTCTGTGAGGTTGCGCCCACAAATTATACGATGCCACGACATCGAAGATCTGTTGTTAGAGACCGCCTCCGATAGATGGGAGAATCCAGAGTATCTAGCCCTCATGAACCTCGTCCATAACGAGCTTTCTGGTGTAACTTCCACCACAGCTTCATGGAGCGGGCATCCACGATATGGGCAAGTCTGCTGAATACCAGGCCTCCTTCTTTAGTGGGTTTGGCTATGGTATCCCAACTGGTCCAGTGGTGTTTGTCCTTGCCATCGTATTGACCCCAGAAAAACTTGACGAAGAGGGATTCGAGAGACTGGAGGACCTTCTTGGAAGGGGAACAGACGGCCAGGGTGTACAACGGGATGGAAGAAAGTATATATTTGATAAGGATCATCTTGCCCCTGGTGATAATGTTGCGTTGTGCCATCCCGCGATTAGTTTACGGATCTTGTCTACAAGGAGCTCATTTATTCTCGAGTTAGACTTACCGTACACATGTAGGCAACCCAAGTAAAGGAAAGGCGGGTAGGCCATGGCGAACGAGGTCATGCTGGACAGCACAGCTGAACGGGTTCTATCGACTTTGTGATAGGTATAGATGACGCTCTTATAGTTATTGATGCACTGTCCGAAGCATCTGGTGTATCTCGCGAGCGTACTTTGAACCACCTCGATCGATCCGATGTCTAAGAGGAGAAAATAAGGATGTCGTCAGCGTATGTCAGGTGAGTGATAAGTGGATAGCCAGTAGTGGTATGGAAGTGGTGGAAACTGGGCATTCTGGGCAAGCTTTTGAGGCTTCTGCTGAGAGCTTCTGCCATAATAATGAAAATGGTAGAAGAGAGGGGGTCCCCCTATCTTTCCATGCGAGTAGATCGGAAGAACCCCACTTCCTGGATATTGATGACAGTGGAAAACTATGCATTGTTGATAGATCTGAATATGATGTCAATCTAGGATTCGGAGAAGCCGAATGCCCTGAAGACCGAGATCATGAATTGCCAGTCCAGGTGGTCGTATGCCTTCACTATGTCCAGTTTGATGGCAATGTTCCCCCCTCTGGATGGGAACTTCATACATGTGATCATCTCTTGTGCGAGAAGAATGTTGCCAGTGATGTTTCAGCCTTTAACAAACCCGCTTTGCTCTTCGAAGATAATCTTGGGGAGGAGATTGGACATCCGGTTGGCAACGATCTTCGATATAAACTTGTTGGTGAAGGTGCATAAGCTGATTGGATGGAAGTCTTTGAAGGTTTTCGGGTTGTCTTTCTTGGGGATTAGGATGATGTTGGCACAAAAAATAGAATTGGGATATCTCGCCTCTTGGAAAAAGGCTATAGTGGCCTCCAATATGCCGAATTTTAAGATGTCCTAACAAGCTCTGAAAAAGGTGCCATTGAATCCACCAGGCCCCGGAGCACTGTGTTCTTTTATGGACCAGACAGCTATCTCGACCTCCTCCTCCGATGGAGTAGCCAACAGGGTCTCATTCTCGCTGTTGCTGATAAAGGAAAGAATTTTGGACAGGAGCGCATAATCTTTAATGACAGGCTCTTTAGTGAAAAGGTTAGAGTAGAAGTTCTCTGCCGCAGCCTGAATGCCTTCCTGGTCGTCCACCATGGTGCCGTTATCGTCGTATATCCGGTGTAATTTTAATTGGTTTCTGCGGCCTTTGACACACGTATGAAAGAAACTGGTATTCCGGTCACCATCGGTGTCCCAGGTCAATCTGGCTTTTTTGTCTCCAGAATTTCGTTTCCACCTTCAGCCTGGATCTAAGAATAGCTCTGGCAAGGTTGAGCGAGGCGCAAGCAACCGGAGATCTGTCAATGACAAACGAGATCTCAGCGCGAGTGACGTCGTCTTCCGCCACCTTAATTGCCTAGAAGATGTCTCCAAAAGCCGATTTGCTCCAGGACGTTAATGCCTTATGAGTGACTTTTAGTTTAGTCGCCATCCGTAACAGGGGGTCAAGTTCCGAAACAGAGTTCCAAGCGGAGGCCACGACCTTTTAGAGTTTGGGATAATGTTGCCAGAAGTCGAGGAAGCGGAATGCTTTTTTAGTGCTGGTGTGGTTGTTGCTGATCATGATGAGAAAAGGGGAGTGGTTTGATTCAGTGGAGTTCAGATGAGATAGGTTTGTGATCAGGCCCATGTCTGACCAACTGTCGTTGACCATCACCCGATCCAAACGTGAGTACTGCCGTCGATGATCCTCCTACATGTTACACCAGGTGAATGTACTGCCGTGGAATGGATGGAGGTTAAGTTTTCGTGGAAGATGAAGTTGTTGAAATCGTCCATCGCAGCCTGGGGGCGCGTGCGACCACCGAATTTCTCCTCTCTGCAGGACACCGTGTTGAAATCTTCGATGCAGAGCCACGAAAGACCTTGGTAGGGTAAGGCAGCTTCCAACAGGTCTTCCCAAAGCATTCTACGCTCGGGGATGTCACAACTTCCATGGACGGTGGAAAGGATGGAGCGGGACTTGAGGGCCGGATGTTCGACCCAACAAGATAGAGCCTGACATGAATCTTTTATGGTGCCAAATTTGAATTATGGTGTGAAAAAAATACAGATGTCATTACAACCTGTGACGGCATGAGGGAATCCGAGCTTGAGTTGAGTGGCTTTGATTCTTCTTTGAGGAATTTTAGGTTCAATAATGATTAAGAGGTCTATTCGATTAGTTTTCTTGAGGCTGAGGATTCTATTCAGCGTCGGTTTGTTTCCAAGCCCTCTCATATTTCAGGAGATAATGTTAAGCATTTGATGGGGTAGTGGGATGGAGGTGATTAAGCTTCATTGCGGACCTTGTTGACATTGTCGTTTGTAGCTTTTATTTGTTTTTGTTCTTTTTAGAGGAGATTTTTTGGTGGGTGTGATGGTGAGCCCGTTGACTCCGATAACATTGCGAGCCCAGCCGGGTTCACTGCTACCATTGTCATCAGTCAAGGAGGTATTAGAATTATTATCATTTTCTTCCAGGGCGCAGAAGGGATTGCCACGGTCCAGAAAACCTGCTTCCTTGGCTTGTCAGAACCTGCCGGTTAAAATGGGGTTAAAGCTGGGTTAAACGTTTGCTTTGTGAGGGGGAGGGTACCGAGGGGGCCCAGCATCTGTCAAGGGAATAGTCGGCTAGGATGTGAGACAAGTTTAATGAGCGTCGAGAAGCCGGTGTTCAGAATTCTTCTCAGGCCAGCTCTCCGTCTGAACCTCTCCAAGCTGATGAGGGTGGCAGGTGGTACGAGGGGGAGAGTGAGAGTCCTCATAAGGGGGAGATTATGAACTCAGATAAGTTGTGGGTTGAGATGGGGGTGACGCGGTGGGAGCGATGTCGACGCCTGGGTGATGTATGTGAGGGGGGTTATGTCGCTCGGCAGAACAGCTCGGCTTAGGGTAATCTGGCTTGACGTCTCCGTCGGGGATTGACGAAGAGGGTTCACAGGAGTTATCAGGCGCACTGCCAGGAGTGATGCATGTGAGTAGTTCAAAGATATTGTTGAGTGAGATAGCAGGTGGATTGAATGGGACGATAGCGGAGCTTGCCATGATGGTCGGACGGGAGCAGGGCAGTAGTACTGGACCGTCAATCAGAAGTGGAGGATTGGGAGGCGTAGTTTGATTAACACTGACAGGGTCACGATGAGCAGCCGGTGCACGCGGGTTGCGTGGGATTGACTTCTTTAGCTCGGGGTGGGCACGGAAGCAGTGCTGCATGGAGTGGCCACTTAAACTAGCGGTTGGCTGCGTGTTTGATCTCCGAGCTCGATCTCTATAAATTTTGGAGGGTCATTCCCGAGGTCTAACTCCACACATATCTTCACGTAGTTGTATTTGGAGAGGTTGCGAGTTTCTTCTGCGATAGCTACCAGGGTCCCAAAGGAGCTGGCTATCCGTTTGATGGCAGCTGCGGGGAAGCAAACCAGGGAAAGGTTGGGAAGGGTGATCCATGTGGATATGATTATCGAATCAACTTTGGAGTTGAAGTTAGGAGACCATTTGACAATTTTAACAGTCTGTGTGCCGATTCTGGAAGTGACATTGGCCTGGACTAATGAGTAGTCCGGTTCGGATGAAAGGTGGAGGAACATGTGCTTGGGGTCACAAAGAGCGACCCGGTAGGCTGCAGAGAGGCCCCATCTTGCGACAGCTTCCATGACTATGGTGATTTTCGGGCATCCGAATCCAAATTTGAGGATAAATGTCTTAGTGAAGGAGGAGGATAGGGATGAGATTTCTAACGCGGCAAAGGGGACTTGGATGTGGTAGCCGGCAGAAGGTGGCAAGAATTCTGTCCTGAAGCTGAATCTCTACCACCGGAAAGGGTAAGTGCCTCCCACGATCTGGCCGTAGAGCCTCGGCATAAGAGGGAGCACAAGGGAGGACCACCGCTCTAGGGATGTCCGAGTGAGAGGTGTCTCCAGGTAGGACCACTGCATAGGGATTGTCCGATGTGGAGGAGTTCCCGAAAACGGCAGAAGAGGTGTGGCCAGTAGGGTGCGCAGGGAGAAGGATGGTCGGGCCGCCAGCGTTGACGTCAGCAGTAGGAAGAGTGTCCCCCGTCGGCTGAAAGGAGGAGCCAGAAGGACCGTGGAAGGGATTAGCATGTGCCAAGTCTAGAGGGGACGACACCTGCTGTAAGCCCCAATATTAAAATTTTTATTATTTATTTACCTATTTATTTATCTAATGATAGTGGCAGTCAAATGTCAATCTCATATATATGTATATGTATATATATAAATATGTCAAATAGGTGGGTTATATTTCTAGCAAAATGTTAAATACATGGGGCTATTTATAAAAAGGGCCAAGTTGAAGCTCGAGATCAAACTCCATCGGTTTGATTGCTCAATGATAGAAGTCTATTTTAAAAATTCAAATCTCAGCCAACCTCTTTAAATTGGAATAGAGTCATATCCGAATAGGAATTAAATCCCAATGGTAAACCTTATCGG
Organism: Iris pallida; assembly: GCA_029216955.1. Taxonomy (NCBI): domain Eukaryota; kingdom Viridiplantae; phylum Streptophyta; class Magnoliopsida; order Asparagales; family Iridaceae; genus Iris; species Iris pallida. The sequence goes on along the minus strand of JANAVB010040419.1, from coordinate 5,352,876 downwards.
ATTCAAATAAAATTGAACCCTTATCCTCTTCGTTTATATATAATGTTGGGGAATTCTGATTTCTTTTCGATCAAAAGAAGAAGAGAAAGAAACCCTTAATCACTTGCTGCTAGCTCAGGATCGAAGAACCCTCCCTCATCAGAAGTTCTAGCATCAGATTCAAGAAAGGTATATAAACCCTTCTTTACACATGTCTAATCCTGTCGTATGTTGAATGCTTCAGTAGACTAGAGGGGGGAGAACCTTAACTGAGATGTTTGTTTGAAAAAAGGGGATGGAACGCATAGATAAGTTTTAACTTTTCCCATAAACTGAATCAATAGGTAGATACTCACCCATATCCGATACTAAGATTCACAGAAGCCTCGATATCATACCCATCTATATCCTGTTGATACTCGAAGTGTATCAGTTGATACTCGCTAGTAGATCAGAGGATACCGAGTTGATATGGTATGACATCAATAACGGATTCGATGAATCATAATAATCAAGTATCAGATAAGTACCTGATACAAGTAAAGGATTGGGCGTGCCATTAGATAAACATGGGTTGGAACCTTTGGTGTACTAAGTTCAAATCATATAGGTTAAACCTGTAAACTACCTAGGTTCAGCTTAGGATTGGTATATATATATAACAGAGAGTTTAACATCCGACTGTAAATGACCATGGAGTCGAATGTTAGGCAATATCTGATCCCAAATCCTGAGATATTGATCTTGGAATCATATCAAACCAAGTCCATATCAGGTAATTCAAAAATCACTCACTACTTCTTATATGACCTGGATACCGAAGCAGACTGGTATCTCGAGTATCAGGTTCAGACTGGGACCCTTGGGGCTGATTGGCAAGGTGTTGCTAAGGACAGGTTGCTAGGAAGAAATATCTGAAGTTGGACTAATATTTAGTTCACCCTTGTGTGTAATGTTAACAGGTTGACTTAGCATCACCATATAGTGTAGATGATCCTGAAATAACAGGGAATACTCGAGATAATGACCAACTGGTCTAAAGTACTGATTGGCCTTAGAAGTAGGACAATCTGGACCATTCAGTCAGGTACCAGAGTACCTGACAGCCATGGTAGGCATTATGGCTCGAAGTTTAGCCAACTAATACTTTACCTATCCTAAAACCTGTCCTGATGTAACCCTGGTTCCCAAGTTGTCTACTCGAGAACTCATTGGAAACCAATTTGTAGGTTCCTTTAGATATCAGACGATGGAAAGTCCAGGAAATTCTTCATGTGTATAGGCAATACAACCAAGAAGATTTATATAATACAAGGAGTGTATAGTTCAATCACTGCACCCTAGTTATTGTACTCGATTATGAAGACACTGTAATAATGGTCTGGTAAGACAGGAAAGGGGGTACACTCGAAGAAGACCAGGCAACAAGTCATTGGAGGAACTGGGTATCAATACACTAGCCCTTGTGTTTGCCATTGATTGTAAAAGTACATAACAATTATATAGGAGGACTGAACTTAGACTCACAATACAAACTCGCTCGTACAAAGAAAGCCTAGGGACGAAAACCTAGGTACAAAAATCTAAGTATAATTGTTTATTTTTTATTTTGGGGGTGACGATAGAGGCTCGGGAAAGCGACGGCAGCTCTGCCTTACTCCTTGGATGATCGGACGTAGCCTTGGCTTTGATGAAGAAATGCTCTCCTTTTTCTCTCTGTATGTGCTCCTCTGTGTATCTCTCTCTGTAGGCGTCTGTCTCCGTCCTTTTGCAAGGGAATAGCACCTTGCTATTTATAGGAGTGGAGGGTTGATCATTAGGGTTTGCAATGATTATCCATTTTGAAAAGTCGACGGATTCAGAGTTATCAATCTGGACCGTTTATCTTGAATATAATAATTTTGAGCAATTAATGTGATTGCATCAATTCTCTGTGGGCAATAAATATTGATTGCCATGAATATTCATGATTTGTGATAGCCTGCCACGTGTCCAATTTTTTTGATTTGATTTGATAGGCAATTATGACGATCGCAACAAATCTGATTTTGTTAGGATTGGTTAGCACCCATAATTTTAGGGAAGATAAGACTGCCACGTGTCTCAATTTTCGCAAAGAGCACCACGTGTATCAACTGGACCGCCCTGGCAGAGCCGCATATAGGTGGTCCCCTCAGCCGCATGAAGCATGTAGCCGCATGAGGATGGGCAGCCGCATGAGAATGGGCAGCCGCATGGGGATGGGCAGCCGTATGGGGATGGGCAGCCGCATGGGGATAGGCAGTCGCGTGCAGATGGACCGCCGCATGCAGACAGGCAGCCGCATGCAGGATACAGCTGCATGAAGTGACCTCGAGACTTGGTGGATCTTGCCAGCTGTAAGAAGATTTTCTCCTCTTTCCTAGGAACACGCCATCATGTCAGTATTATTATTATGTCTTTATGTCAGAGCTGTCATAGCTGTCATTTGTCAGAGCAGCCATCAGGGCATTAAATGCAGCAGAATGTAGAGAAGAATTATTGAAGGCCACGTGGCTTCTTTCTGGGCTACATGGAACTATCCGAGCCGCATGGACCCTTGAGCCGCATGGACTCCTGAGCCGCATGGGGATCCTGAGCCGCATGAGAATCCTGAGCCGCATAGGAATCTTTCTGTCGAAGCCGCATAGGCCTTTCTTTATTCTTTTCCATGCTTCTACAAGACCCCTTTCAAAGTTTTTAATTTGCAAAATTGAAATACTTTGAATAAGAAGCATGGCCATGTAAAAACTCTTCGGGCCGCATAGGATGTTCTGGCCGCATGGATGTCTCAGCCGCATGGCTTCCTTAGTCGCATGGCCATCTGTGCCGCATGGGCTTTTCAGCCGTATGGGTTGTCTGGCCGCATAGGCTGTCTGGCCGCATAGGCTCCTTGCCACCTCTTCATGCCACGTATGCAAATCTTTGCATTGATTGCCTTTGATTTGCTGTCAGATTTAAAGCCGCTTTTTGGGGCAGGATCCCAAGAGTTTAGCCTTGAATAGTCGGATCGCCTTGATAACCGAAGAGTCGGTTACACTGCTCATGGATCGATGCGTCGGTCTATGGGCTCCGCCTATAAATAGCAGCGTGTTTTAAAAAAAGACTTCTTTACTTTCTGTTCTTGTCTTAGCTTTCTTGTCTTCGTCTTCCTTCTCTGATCATCAGCAATGGCTCCCAAGTCCTCCAAGGTTACGGTAAAGGCTGCGGCGAAGGGTAACGGCGTGGCCTCGACGTCGGCTGCGGCACCCAAAGCTCATTCCGACGTTCATCCTGCCGTTAAGGGTAAGGATTTGGAAAAGTCATATGCTTCAAAACCCTAACAAAGTCGGCTCTGTTGCATGCTTTATGCACAAGCCTTTAATACAAACTGTTCGAATTGTATGGGCCGCATATATGTCCCATAATCGAGCCGCATAGGGTATACCCCATGTCCGAGCCGCATGGGAGTTGTCTTAATGGGCTGCATGAACACTTCGTAAACTGAACCGCATAATGACCTATCGATCAGAGCCGTATGGACTCTTTTGAACCAAATTGCATGGAGCCCCTCCTGGATTCATTCGTATAGGGCTGTGCGAAAATCAAACCGCATAAGCTCCTCTGAATTGAGCCGTATAATGCTCTTCTGATTTGAGCCGCATAACGCCTCGTTAAGCATAATTGCATAAGCGTACGCGAGACAGAGCCACATAATCTTACACTAATTAATACCACATAAGCTCATGTTCAACAATAGAACAGCATAAGTCCTTTGTAGGCTGGGCCGCATAAGCCAAAGCCCCTCTTTTAACTTGTTCCTTTTGTCTATTTTCAGTAAATCTGCCAGTCAATACTGCAGGAGAACCCCTGGTGGGTCAGGCCCAATTTGCCATCGGAGTTCGGCTTGACCATATAGTCCGACAGGTGGTAGAGCAACTACCTCAGAACGAGCCTGAGGAGAGGCTGAATCTTATCAAGAACCAGTCCTTTCACTTTCTCTGTGCCATGCTGAACTCAGGGAAATTGGAAGGAAAGTACCTGAAGCCGGCGTTCTTTTTCGGGGATGCTCTGACTGTGAAGAACTCCCGGGTATTAGATATATCTGAGAATTAGAATTTTATTTCTGCTGGGAGGGGGATCCACATCCCCCAGATGGAACGTCATTTTCCATTGGCGTAGTTCAATATGGTGCCGGTAAACAGGAGGATGCAGGAATCCTTGACCCCGAGCCGGTCGGGCATGATCGTGGGTAACATCCACTACAATAAGCATATTAGATCAGCGTTCGCGGACAGGGAACCGGTCAGCTGCCACGTGATGGGGCTAGCCCCGGGTGCCTTTTTAAACGCGCAAGGTCCCAATTTCTCATTCTCTCAAGCCGACACTTTCCTGAATCAACTTGTTCGGAAAGGGTCTTATCCCATTGGCCGGCTCTCGCTTTTGAACTGGACATGCCCCATCCTTTTATAGGCCAATTTGACCGGGTGGATTCTGCAAGAATATGGGACTTTCCTGCGTGAGGTTGGTCTCTACCACACCATCTGGGGTACATGGCACGGACTGTCCATCAACAAAGAGTTGTTTATGACTCTCTTGGAGATGTACAACCGGCGGACGGGGACTTTCTTCGCGTCTGGAGGAAAGATTGGTCTTGCTCTTCATGAGATGCACGTAGTCTCTAGGCTGCCCTGGGGCAATGAAGTGTTTAAAGTATATACTCTAACGAACGAAAAGTTCGAAGATTTGGAGCAACGACATCTGGGTTTCGTTGCTGTCTATCAGAAGTTACTGTGTCACCACAGTTACTGTCAGCAGACGACTAAGAAGGATAGTAGCTCGAAGGGGAACCTCCCGCATACCAGGGCTTGGCTCTCCTACCTTTTTTCAGCAAGGTGTCTTAGGCCAGGTTACTTCCTGGAATCCTCTGACCCGAGAGCAAGTACAGGATCTGGTGTTAACTGCCAAGAAATCGAGGGCCTTGAGCGACACGTTTGGGAGTCAAACTGATTCCTTTGATTATTTTTATCAGGATACACAGCCGCTGTCGGAGAAGACAATCCTGGCAGGGTTCCTGATGGTATGGCTACGGAATTACGTGGTCTCCGGAGGAGTTGGCTCCATTGAGAGGATCAGTCAAAATTTTATCCTTTCTGCCGTGAAGCTGGCCTTCGGGGTCAGACTGGCCCTTCTCCTGGCCATGGTATACAGTATACACCATGGCCTCCGTACTTTTTCGTCCAAGGTTATTTCACGCGACACGACGATGAACTTTGAGCGAATCGAGTTGCCCTACCACTATTTGATAGGGTAGCTATTAATGCATTGTCGGTCTTTGATGAGACCTGGCCCAGAAGATGGTGTAACTGACGACGATGCTTTTATCTTCTAGTACCGCAGGATGTCCTGGGAATACAACTCTATGCCTGCCTGTCGGAGGGTGCTGGCGAGGGTGGATGGATATAATCTTTTCGTGTTTGTTCCCCATTTTTCTGCTGAGGAGGTAGGGAGTGTACATGTTGACGGTGCCGGGCCTCCTCTCCTCTTACCTGAGAGGATGCTTCTTTTGTTGTGTAACATCCGTCCCTTGCACTTAGTATATCGCAACCGTAATACCGTCTATTTGGAACCTTACTTGCCCAGCCGGTTTTCTCGCCAGTTTGGGTATAGCCAGTTGTTCCTAGAGAGTCCCAGCTCTTGCCTGGGCTTTGAAGGCAGCGTTCTGGATGGCATCAGGGCCTGGCTTTACTATAATATTTTTCATACCCGTGCTAGTTTTTCGGTCCCTGACGCTGAGACGCAAGGGAAGATTTTGTATTTAGCGACTCTTTACCACGTCACTGCGAGCAAGTTTTCTGTTAACTTTGACCCACGTACTAGTTTTATTGTTGGTACCGGCTTGGCAAAGAAGCCTCAGGGGTCGAAAACGAGGAAGCAGAGGGCAAATGCGGTTCCCGTGGCGGATTTGGAGTCCACCATCGCGGATAAAGAAGATGGCGAGCAAGGTGTCGATGATTCTCTTCCACCTCTAGACGAGATGGCGGCGGACCAGCTGCCCATTGCGTTTGATAAAGTGGTGGCGGATCAGCAACCTGATGTGCCTGGTCCTTCGCGTAAGCGAAGCATGAGTGAGTCGGCTGATATTGTCATGACTTATTCGATAAAACGGGCTGCTGTCAGATCCCGTCGGTTACTTATCGAGGATGTTGACGCTATTTTTCTGAGGTGACTTGAATTATAACTATCTTCTCATTCTTTTTCCCGTATTTTAGCTTAATCGTCTTCCTTTGCTCTTGTAGGCGTCGGAGGAGTCGGTTTCTCGAGAACCGGCCGCTGAGGTTGATCCGGCCCTGACCACTTTGGTCAGTGACATGTGTACCGCTATTATTTCTGCTGGGGTTCTTCCGGAGGCGGTCGAGGAGTCCCACGTTGCTGAGGGCTCAACCCATGGTGACGGGGGCTCTACTGCACTTATCCTTAGACAGTTGAACTTCAGCAGGGTGATGCTGAACCAGTCGTACCCCCTTTCTGGGGCGGCTGGGGCAGAAAAACCAATTGAATTTAACTCGGAGGTTGCTAGTGAGGGGACTCCGACGGTTGTGAGCAATTCGTAGCCTGCATGCTCCTCCCATGGTAAGATAAGCCAAATCTTAACTTATGAGGAGGCCTATCTGCTATATCATCATATCCTTCGGGTTAGACTGATTGATGGTTGCTCTGAACATACATGTCCTGCCCCTCTAGTGTCGATGACGGACATTGTCAGGGTGGGTTCTGCAGGAGGGGATCTGGCGGAGGGGAGCGTACCTCCTCCTCTTCCGACTCATATCGAAGGGCTTTCTGCTGGCTCGGGCTCGGGAAGTCAGATGGAGGCACAGCCGGGGCAGGGGATAATGGTCCCTGCGTCCTCTTTTGTTCAGGCGGCTCCGCGAATCAACTTTTCTACTTTGCCGAGTGTCCAGACTCTTCGGGTGGTGGAGGAGGAGTTAGCTGCTATTCATGCATCTTTTCGCTCGGAATTTATCTCCGTGGTAGCAAGTTCTAGCGTGGCTCCTTCAACACTGCCATCCACACTTCCTTTGATGCCTTCCTCTACGGAAGTTTTGGACGAAGTATCACAGGACGTGGTTGACAACTTCTATCGCCACCTGAAGAGAGGGGTTGCGGCTGCTGTAGAACGGGGGACCCCTTTTGCCTTGGCCCGGCAATGCGCCCAGGGTAACATTGATATTCTTAAGACTCTTTCCGGTGGGGCGGGGATAGCTGCGCTTCTGGAGGCAAATTTGCTGGAGGCCGATCAGCTGGTGGCCCAGCTTCAGGTGCTGCGGCAGGCTGATCTGCCTGCTGCTATAGATCAAGAGCGTGGTTTCCTCATAACTGTCGTAGAGAAGATAAGGGCTTCTTGGGATAAGACCACGTCGGTCATACTGAAGGACCTTCGCGATCTGTCTCAGCTATATGATCAGTTGAGCCGCGAGAGTGAAGATATTACGGCTCGGGAAGTGACTGCCTCCCGTGGGGTCATTGACCCGCGGGAGCAGATCCTTGAGCTTCAGAGGAAGTTAGCTTTCCTGGAGTCTGAGTTCGAAGTTGCCCGTACCGAAAAGGGGCTGATTATCCAGGGGGCTGACAGAGTTAGTCGAGCTTCTGCTAGCTTGGAGCTCGCCCTGAAGAAGATGGAAGACGGCTGGCGGGCGCACATATATTTGGATGATGCGGAGCGGTTATCTCAGGAGACCGAGCACCGAGCTAAGCAGCGTCTTGACCGGGGGACCGCCTTGGTGAGGAATCGTCTCCTGGAGTTATGTACCGCCGAACCATAGATGGCTTTTTTCCTTCTTTTGTTTTCGTTCTTTTCATTCTTTTCTTGAGAGGGACGCAGTCCCGGAACATGTAGTACTTTTGGTTTTCAAATAAAAGAGTATGTTTTATTTTACGCTTTTATTTGTGTTGCTTATTGGGTTTATGGTGTGGTGGTGGTGTTTGCCCCGCTTGGGAGACTGTTTGTGGACCTGTTACCCTTGGCATACCCGGGATTTAGGTATGGATAACAAGTTTAATGGGGATACCTAGAACAATTCCACGGTAAGGTGGTCATGGTCATTCCTGGTATCGGGAGAAAGAATGCCATGGAGCAGCTGGGCTCCCGGGGCATGAAGAGAAATGATGTACACGTACTAGGAAACTTAGTACAACATTTGTAGTCAGTAGAGGTCATTTGTGGGCCTATTATCCTTGGCGTACCCCGATTCAGGATACGGATAATAAGATGAGAGAAAACCAATATACTTACTCAGAGTTAATGAGGACATGGCAAGTATGGAGGTTTTACCGCGGAGTCTTCCTACTCAGAGGTAATGAGGACGTGACAGGAGTAGACTCAGAGGAGGATATTTATGGTCAACAGAGGACATTTGTGGACCTATTATCCTTGGCGTACTCCGGTTTTGGGTACGGATAATAAGTCGAAAGGAACCAGCATACTTAATCAGAGGTAATGAGGACATGGAAAATACGAAGGTTTCTTCGATGGAGCCTTCCTACTCAGAGGTAATGAGGACATGGCAGGAGTGGGCTCCATGAAGGGGTACATATAACGACTCAGAGGTAATGAGGACATGGAAGTTCTATGTAGAGGGGTGATTTGTTTTTGGCGGAAGTGAGACGACTCAGAGGTAACATCGACGTGGTTGTTTTGGGAATTTTGTGGATCTGTTACCCTTTTTGTGCACTGCGAGTATGGGTAGTGGATCATGAGGGAGGAGCTCTTTCAGAAGAATAAATTCAGAGGTATGGTCATACATAACTTACTACCTAAAAGAGTGACCGGAATATAAGTTTAGAGGCACCTGCGGGTACATAACTCAACAGTCTGGGATATGTGGGGGAAGAATATGAGTTCAGCGGTACTGGAGGGTATATAACTCAATAATCTGGGATTTTGTGAATGTGAGTTCAGCGGTACTGGCGGGTACATAACTCAATAATCTGGGATTTGGAGAATGTCATTTAGACATAATATTTCTTCAGGAACTTGCCGTTGACGGGCAACATGAGCAAGTCTCTATTTTGTTTTGCGAGGCGGTAAGCACCGTTGGAGAATACAGCCTTAATGATAAATGGACCTTCCCACTTTGGCTGGAATTTACCGGCGGTTTTATGATTTATAACCATCGGCCTCCGAACTGCCAGAACGAGATCGTCCACTTGGAATGTTCTGATTTTAACCTTCTTGTTGAAGGCTCCGGAGATGCGTGCTTGGTATAGCTCGATTCGTTGCAGAGCCAATAGGCGCTTTTCATCTAAGGCCTCCAACTCTTGTAGCCGACGACGGTAGTTATCGTCTGTCGTCAATTGGTAAGTGAGAGCAACACGGAGCGAGGGTATTTGAGTCTCCAATGGGAGAACTGCCTCACTTCTATACACCAGAAAGAATGGTGTGTTCCCAGTGGCCGTTCGGACTATAGTATGGTACGCCCATAATCATTCACCAAGCTTCTCGTTCCAGTCGCGTTTGTTGGATGATAACAACTTTTTGAGCAACTTGATAATGGTTTTGTTGAATGCTTCTGCCAACCCATTCACTGTCGGATTATATGGCATGGAAGCAACATTCTGAATTCGGCGTTTGTCGCAGAATCGATAGAAGGCGTGGCTTACGAACTGCGGACCATTATCATGGATGATCCTTCGGGGCAGTCCAAAACGGTAGATGACGTGATGCTTGAGGAAGCTGATCACGTTTGAAGTCTTTACTTCTGCAAGCGGAACAACTTCCGCCCATTTGGAGAAGTAATCCGTGATTGCGAGTATGAACCGATGTCCTCGGAAAGAAAGTGGTGTGATCGGACCGATGATATCCATTCCCATGCTTCGAATGGCCAGGATGCCACTGTTTGATATAGAAATTCGGATGGCTGGTGGATGAAGTCCGCGTGGACTTGGCAGGCTTTATACTTTCTTGTATAGTCTATCGCATCTGCTACCATCGTAGGCCAGTAGTAGCCCATTCGGCGAAGATGGTCTTACAATTTTGGGCCAGGCTGATGGGCCCCGCAGACACCGTCATAAGCTTCGCGTACGGCTTCTTTAGCTTCTGCGTTTGACAGACATCGAAGCAATAATCCATCATAGGATCGGCGATACAGCACTTTCGTCTCTGTATCGTAGAAGAATCTGAGAGAACGCCTTCTGATAGAGGTGGCTTCCTTTGGGTTCCCAGGCAGGATGTCGTAGACTACGAAGTCTATGAATGGTTGTCTCCAGTCTGGTACTTTATCGATTGTCTGAGCGGAATAACTCGCCACGAATTGAACGTTGTTCTTGGGATAGACCTGTTCATGGCCTATCACGTCCACCAAATAATGAATATGGTTCGGCACTGCTAGGGAAGCGGCAAGGCCTGCTAGGGCATCGGCTTCGATATTTTGGAGTCTGGAGACGTGTTCGATGAAGAACCCTTTAAATGACGAGATGATGTTGATCGCTATTTGGTGATAGGGGATCATGTCTTCATGGCGGACTTCGTATGAACCCCGGATCTGATTGACGATTAACTGTGAATTGCCGTATTCTTCAAGATATTCTATCCCCAGCTCTCTTACAAGTTGGAGGCCAATGACTAAAGCGTTGTACTCGGCCACATTGTTAGAACAAGGTTCCGTGAGGGAGTAAGCATGATTGATCACCAGTCCGGAAGGAGAAATCAGCACCACCCTGACTCCGACAATGATGTTGCCCTTGGGTCCGGTCCTTGAAGCACCGTCGAAGAACATTCGCCATATATCATCGTGAGAGGTCGCATGCGAGTCGGCAATTTCATCTGGGATTTCTTCGTATATTCTGGCCGATTCTGAGCCTTGGTGGGCTGCTAAAAGTCTGCCAAAGCTTGACCTTTAACAACCTTTTGTGGGACGAAGATCATATGGTAGGGGGACAGTAATATTGCCCATGTAGCGAGACGAGAGCTGAGTGCCCCTGGTTTAGTCATGAGGACCATGAGGGGGTTGACTTATGATATCACATGTATGGTTTGCCCCGTGACATAGTGTCGCATCTTTTGAATGGCGAACACCAGGACGAGGCATTCCTTCTCCACGGTGGTATATTGGTGCTCTGGCCCGATCATCATTCGGCTGAGATAATATATAGCTTGCTCATGGCCTGCATCATTGTTTTCTGCTAGCAGAGCGTCAAAGGAATGCTCCATTGCTCGTACATAGAGCAGGAATGGTCTTCCAGCAACCGGGGCCACCAGGACTGGAGGGTTCGACAAATATTCTTTGATGTTGTCGAAGGCACGCTGGCATTCTTCATCCCATACGAATGAGACGCCCTTTTTCATGAGGTGAGTGAATGGCTGACATCGTCCGGAGAGGTTGGAGATAAACCTTTTGATGTAGGCTAGCCTCCCTTGAAGGCTCCGAAGTTCACGAAGATTTCTCGGGGGACCCATCTCCATGATTGCCTTCGTCTTCTCAGGGTCTACGTGGATGCCCTGGGAGGTGATGATGAAACCCAAGAACATCCCGCTGGATACGCCCAAGAAGGATTTTATGGGGTTTATTTTCAAATTGTGTGTTCGCATCAGGTCGAACACTGTCCTCAGATCATGCAGATGATCTTCCTTAGAGCAGCTTTTGACGACGATGTCGTCAACGTAGCATTCTACTGTTTTGTACAAGTGGTCTCTAAAGATGATGCTCATACCTCTTTGATATGTGGCACCAGCATTCTTTAGACCGAAAGGCATGATCGTGTAGCAGAATGTGCCAATTGGGGTTCGGAATGATGTATGCTTTTCGTCGTTGGGAGACATCTTGATCTGGTTGTACCCCGAGAATCCATCCATGAATGACATGCGCTCGAAGCCGCAGGTGTTGTCAATCATAATATCCGTGATAGGGAGAGGGAACTCATCCTTAGGACAAGCCTCATTCAGATTGTGAAAGTCGATGCAGATTCGAATCTTCCCACTCTTCTTGAGGACTGGAACTATGTTAGCAACCCAGTCAGGATACTGTTCCTCATGATTGAATCTGCTGGCTATCAGTTTGTTGACTTCGGCTTCGATCGCATCCATGATGCCTGGGCGGAAGCGTCTTTGCTGTTGTTTGACTGGCATTGCATCTGGCTGAATGTTGAGTTTGTGACATGCAATCTCGGGGTTCAGTCCCGATATATCTTCGTAGCTCCAAGCGAACACGTCGATATATTCTTTGACGAGTTGTAGTAGTGATTCTCGCTCTTCGTCGGTCAGATTCTTACTGATGAATATGGGCTTTGGAGAGGATTCATTGCCTAGATTGACTTGTACAACCTCATCCTCGGTAGGAGGCTCTCTTTGTTCAAACCGCTTCTCCTACTGCACATCTAGTTATTGTGCCCACGGCTCTAACTCAAGAAGTTCAGGAATGTTTTCATCTTCTTCGTAGGTGTCGACAAATGCCATATTGACGGACCAGACTTGCCTGAATACATCCCCGATGCTGATATCCGAATCAGAAGTTGGTGAACCGGTTGAGTGTGAATTCCAGTCGCATTCTTTATCTGAGCTTTCAGGGGTCGTTGCAGGCGGAACATATCCCAGTCCGCATCGGGTCTTGTTATAGTAGTCATGTGGTTTGTCAGCCGGGACTGACGACTTTAAAGGTAATCGTCGACCAGTGCCGTAGTTCAAACCTGGCGTAGTCTCCAGATCATACCCCTATTTTTGCATGAGGTATTTGGATTGGAGGCTATATAGATAGAGAGAAAGTCTCCCGGAGTCCGATTCGAGATCGACTTCTTCTATGGCGAAGGGCTGTGGATCATTCTTCCGACCGTAGATGATTGGATGGTCCCCTCCCTCGATTATGCGGTAAGCATCTTCCACAGGAGTAAGTTGATTTACGGTGTAAACACATGTCACCTGTGTGTGTTGGTGAGTGCCTATACCGTGTTCCATAGTATACATTGTATAAAGCTTATTAAGCTCGATGCAGTTCAAAGATAGCCCTTTATTGATGAAGTAAGGTATCTTTTCTAACGGGATTACATCATCTGCGGATGGAACATCAGTGTGAGCAGCCATATACTTGGCCAATTCTGGTTCTTCTTCGGCCACCCCCTGTATAAATGAAGACTGAGAGGATGACTTGGGCAACTTGATCATCAGGGGTTCTACTGGTGTAGCAGAACGTGGAGTCGTTGGCAAGCTAGCGATCCCCAGTTTGGTACTTGATGCTGGGCTGGGAGTGGTTGACTCGCTAGAAGCCCCAGACTTTGCATCGGGCTGACGATTCTTTTTGGGAAGACGTATCATCATTGGTTTGTCAGAGGGATTGAGCGTCTCCGTTTGTGGCTGGCTGACTCTAGGCAGTTTGATTGTCAGTGTCTCCATTGTGGGTCTTGGTGCTTGGCCAAACCTTGGCACCTGGATTATCATTTGCCCCTCTTGTGCTGAGAGGCTGATTGCGTCCTTACGCAGAGCGGCCGTAAGGGGTGCAGACTTGCTAGGTTTGCGAGCTTGGAGGTGGATCTTCATAGGTTCTTCTGATCCTGTGGCCGTCTCAGTTCGATCTTGCACATCTCCTTCACCAAGGTGCCTCTTCGACTTTTCGTATAAGCAGGAGTCTAAGTAGTAGGATTTGACCCCTTTGAAGGGATCGATGTCGGTAAATTCTGTCCTCACGAAGCCGTATTTGTCGACATACTTGAAGCACTGGTACAGCATAGAAGGCACGATCATGTAATCGTGTATCCAAGAGCGTCCCAGGAGGATATTGTAGGAAGTGTCCGTATCTATGACGTAACAGGTCACTTCTGACTGAAGATCGCCAATTTGGCACTTCAAGCAATCTTCCCAATCGGGTAGCTCCTGTCCGAATTAAAACTGCTGATGGCGGTGCTTATTGGCGTCAGGCGATGCATAGGAATGTGGAGATGATGTAACAGACCCTTCGGGATGATGCTTATGGAAGAACCAGGATCAATGTTAATCCAATCCACCTTTACGTCACCGATGTATCCAGTATAGTATAACGGACGATCGTGCAGATTGGTTTTGATGAGCATATCCTGCGGTGTAAAGACAATGTTGGGCATCGCTCTTGTGCAAGTGCTGTCTTGGAAATTTGCGGGCGGGCTCTCTCTCGTGAGGTTGACCTGAGCCAGATATGTGTCGACATTCTGGAGTGCATCGCTCAAAGCCGCACAAACATCCTTGGAGATTCTTAGGAACTCGTATAATGACATTTTGGTCGGTGTATTGGCCAATTGTGCCAAGATGTCAAAGTTGTAGGGCCTCTCTAGCCCATGAGATGCCTCTTTTCGTAGAGATTTTTCAAAGCGAGTCTCCTTCGGCCTAGGCTTGTCGGTCGTCGGAGGTTGAGAAGGTCCCGGAGCGTCAGCAGTAGCCGGTTGATGTTCTTCAGCCGAGTTTTCTGGTGTAGGTTGGGATTGAGCACCAGACCGAGTGACGATAGCTGTGGCCTCTTCGACATCTGCAAAAATTATGTGGCAGGATCTGACCTTTCTATTCTCCTTCTTGCCAATGGGGAGTGGTGCGGACTGAGTCACTTCAGGTTCCAAGTCTGGATGGACCCACATGACCTCCCCTCGTGACATGGTGAGGGGTACCAGACCAGTGGCCTGATCTCGAGGAGGTAGAAGGTTAGCAATCTCCATTGTTGCCCGAGGGATGGGTACCACGCCGTCTTGAGTCTCTGTCGGAAGGAAGCTGCCAAACTGTATGGACACCATGTTGGCTGCTACGGTTACCTCCTCGAAATTAATGGCCAGAGCCTTCGAATCGATGAGATGTTGGATGTATCGCTTCAGTTGGTAGCAGTCGTGTGTAGCATGGTGGACGTAGCGGTGGTAATGGCAGTACTTTGGGCTCTCCATTTTTGTCGGCCGAGGTTCCCATCTTGGTGGAAGGAGATGAATTCTATCTCCTTGCATGAGCATGTGCAAGATGGGCTTGACATGGCTGTCTTCAAAGGAGTAGGTCATTTGCGGCCATTGCTTGTCTGCCGATTTTGACTCAGGTTTCTGGGTTGTGTCAGCCACCATAGCCTGCTTGCCCTTGCTGTCCCGATTGTTGGAGGAGTTACCACCATTGTTGTTGTTGGTATTAGGGCACTTGCCCTTGTCCTCTCCCTCCGAGATGTGCCATCCCAGTTGGCGAGCCTTCTTCAACCTGTCTTCGTTGCTAGTGGCACTGATGATGAACGTCTTCCCATCCTTGAATTGACTTTCGCCCATCTAGAGGCTGATTGTGGGAAGCAGTCTCTTTTGCAAATTTCAATCAAGGAGGAATCAGGGTTGCTAGAAGGAAGTTCCATCGCGTTTTGGCGAAACCGCTCGATATAATTTCTTGTTAGCTCCTTTTCTTCCTGAACAACGTCCATGAGAGTGGACATTGTCATGTCTTGTCCTACTTTATAGAACCTCTCTAGGAACATGCGTTTGAAGCCAGTGAAGGAGTGGATGCAATTGTCCGACAAGTTGCGGTACCAGTCGAAGGCGACCCCTTCCAATGCTCCGATGAATAATCGTGTAAGGATGGCATCGTCATGGGACATGTGGTCGGTGGTGACCTCGAAGTAAGTGATATATCGACTTGAGGAGGTCTTTCCATCATAGGAATTGATGTTGAATGGCTTATATCTTGTGGGAAAGGGACATCCCTCCATACAACAGGATATGGTTGCCGTATTCTAAGGTCTTGGCAGTTTTCTCGGGCATGAAACATGGCCCGGAGCTCCTGGACCTCTCTTCTTGCCTTCCTGGCCTCGTCTGCAGCGGTAGGAGCCGATAGTTCAGGAGGACTATCGCCCGAGTTTGGTGCAGCTGAGTTCGAGTCCGCATTGACCGTGGGACCCAAGCTTATTTGGCCAAGCGTTCTTCCTTGCAGAGTTGGAAGGGCTACTTTGATCTCGTCCACAGACTTGACCAAAGCATGTAGTATGGCCTCCAGAGTGTCGATGCATTGGCGATCACTGGAACCTTCTTGGTTGCTGTCTGTCATGAACATCGTCCTCACATGAGGAGAGATGGAAGGAATGGTAGAGGACGTGTCCTCTAAGTCATACCCTTCTACAGAGAAGTCGTCCGGGTATGTGGGGATGCTCTTCTCTGGTACTGACTCAGAAAGAGTGGTACCCCCAGCTTCAGAGCTTGCCTCGTCTTGGGAATTGTGGACGTCCTCGGGAACGTCGAGATCTGCTGCATCAGATGGGAGAGTTGTTTCCCGGGCTAATCTCCTTGGAACATCGGATTATCGTGGATGTTCGGAGGAGTGCTACCCCTAGTTCCAGCGACCCCCAGTGATGTGGATGATGAATCTCCCACTGTGGTAGATTTTGTCTTTGAACGGGTACCTTGGAAAACCCCGGTGGTGGACAACCGTTTAGACGACAATTTCTTAGTCATAGTGGTTGAAATCTTCGGGCTGGAAACGTTTATCTTCTTTCCTCTCCCATCGACGAGGATTTTTTGAGTAGAGTTGCAGGAGACAACGGGAGGCGCCTCATCCCCTGAGCTTGGCTGTTGTAATCTTTGGAAGACGGACTGCCGATCTTCTCGTACCGTCGTATTGTTGGAACAGCAGTTGACAATAACTTGGGTGCAGTGACGTCCGTGGGAGGACTCTTTGCACACCGAGGCCTCTTCTCTTTCCTTGAGCTTGTGGAGGATAACCTCACGCAAGTCAGATGGGTCTGGAACGACCATGTTTGCTTCCTGGGTTTTGGAAGACTTTTGGGAACTACTCTGTCCGTTTGCCGCCGGGGGCTGGACTCGAGTGGTTCTGTACAACTTCCCATCAGAGGCTTGCATAACAGTATGTGGAGCGCTCGGATGGTCAGAGGTTGGGACAGCGGACTGAGCTCGCCAAGCTCGTGCTGCCCTAGACTTCTTCACTCTAGTGCGTAAGGGCACATAGTAGGAAGAGTCTAAGTGCTGCTGCAGAGAGTCAGACAAATTTTCTCGGGAGCATGAGAGATCAGGACCATAGGAGAGGCAATCGAAGACTGAGCCTGAGCCGCGTGGGGCAGACAACATGCGGCTAAAATCAACAGTCTTTATGCGGCTGGCAATCATAGCCGCATGGGCTTTCTTCATGCGGCTGGAAGTCTCGGCCGCATAAGTCTTCTCCATGCGGCTGGAAATCTTGGCCGCATGGGTATTCTGCATCCGACTGGCAGTTTCGGCCGCATGGACATCATGCATGCGGCTGGCAGTCTTGACCGCATGAATGTTCAGCCTTCGGCTAGTGCCTTTGTTCGGCTTCTTCTTGGAGCACATAGAATCACTCTTTTTCCCTGCAAGTCCAGCATCATAGTGCTTTCCTCTGCCGGACTTGGGGACAGCAGATTCCTCTATGGCTTGAAGTGGGGCCGCATAAGAGTTGCCTTCACCGTCTTGGGCAGCAGAGAGTACTCCGTCCAGAGCTTAGGGAGGAGCAAATGATTTTGGCCTACACTCCCTGCGAGCTTTCTTTGTGCGGGTTCGCTTCTGGACCGGGCCAGCGCTCCCGTCGGAGAGCATTTCTTCAAACGCCTGTTGGTCGAAGCGGACGACCATCTTCTGTTATGTGGAGCCAAGTTTGGCTGTATCCGATTGCATCACCAACTTCTCAACCATGGATAAGTTTGTCCCCAGAAGAGTCGCCATCGTGTTTGCCGTTGATTGTAAAAGTATAAAACAATTATATAGGAGGACTGAACTTAGACTCACAATACAAACTCGCTCGTACAAAGCAATCCTAGGGACGAAAACCTAGGTACAACAATCTAAGTACAATTTTTTATTTTTGATTCTGGGGGGGTGACGATAGAGGCTCGGAAAAGCGACGGCAGCTCTGCCTTACTCCTTGGACGATCGGACGTAGCCTTGGCTCTGACGAAGAAATGCTCTCCATTTTCTCTCTGTATGTGCTCCTCTGCATATCTCTCTCTGTATGCGTCTGTCTCCATCCTTTTGCAAGGGAGTAGCACCTTGCTATTTATAAGAGTGGGGGGTTGATCATTAGGGTTTGTAATGATTACCCATTTTGAAAAGTCGGCGGCTTAAG
Source organism: Iris pallida (assembly GCA_029216955.1). Lineage (NCBI taxonomy): Eukaryota > Viridiplantae > Streptophyta > Magnoliopsida > Asparagales > Iridaceae > Iris > Iris pallida. The sequence continues at coordinate 5,334,842 of JANAVB010040419.1, read as the reverse complement.
AGTTATCATTCTGGACCGTTCATCTTGAATATAATAAATTTGAGCAATTAATGTGATTGTATCAAATCTCTGTGGGTAATAAATATTGATTACCATGAATATTTGTGATTTGTGATAGCCTGCCATGTGTCCAATTTGCTTGATTTGATTTGATCTGGGAAATTATGACGATCACAACAAATCTGATTTTGTTAGGATTCGTTAGCACCCATAATTCTAGGGAAGATAAAACTGCCACGTGTCTCAATTGACGCAAAGAGCGCCACGTGTATCAACTGGACCGCCCTGGCAGAGCCGTATATAGGTGGTCCCCTCAGCCGCATGAAGTCGCATGAAGCGCATGGGGATGGGCAGTCGTATGGGGATGGGCAGCCGCATGGGGATAGGCAGCCGCGTGCAGATGGGCAGCCGCATGCAGATGGGCTGCCGCATGCAGGATGTAGCCGCATGAAGTGACCTCGGGACTTGGTGGATCTTGCCAGCTGTAAGAAGATTTTCTCCTCTTCCCTAGGAATATGCCATCATGTCAGCGTTATTATTATGTCTTTATGTCAGAGCTGTCATTTGTCAGAGTAGCCGTCAGGGCATTAAATGAAATAGAATGTAGAGAAGAATTTTTGAAGGCCACGTGGCTTCTTTCTGGGCCATATGGAACTATCCGAGCCGCATGGACCCTTGAGCCGCATTGACTCCTGAGCCGCATGGGGATCCTGAGCCGCATGAGGATCCTGAGCCGCATGGGGATCTTTCTGTCGGAGCCGCATAGGCCTTTCTTTATTCTTTTCCATGCTTCTACACCTTGCAATCAATAGGCACTGCTAAGGGAACCTTCCTATATCCCCATATTGAAACTGACCTATGGACTGTTTCATGTTCACCCTTAGATACGAAGTATGGAGTCCCTGGAAATCTCTAAACCTAACGACCAAAGGACAAGGTTGAATAGCTGATCCTATACATTATGGGAGGATATGCTCTTAGGGCATAGGAATCATTTTGAGCACCTGCCAAGTAAAGGAAAGGACCTATTGAAACCAAATAAGGATAAACAGTATAAAGTGTAGACAAATAGTCATAAGCAATAACTATAAGTTAGTCAACTCATTGTATAAATAGAACCAAGGGGTATAATAAAGAAACCAAGTAGGAAGTCTAATGATTAATAGGCTCTTTGTACTATCAAATGGTATTTGACCTAATATTTTGTAATAGGTTTTCTGAACCTCGATTGGGACTCTGACCAGTGCCAGCTGTCCAGGATGCCAGGCGAGTACAGTTTATTGTTTGTTTTAGTATTAATTTTTACTATACATCATTGTTAGTTGGTAGAGATATGATTTTAGTCTTTTATGTGGATTATATTTTGTCTTGTCGGGGAAGGTGAAGTACCAAAGATGTGTGATCTGACCTTATACCGTATATACCGTGTTGACAATGGTTATTATTACATTTATACCGTGTAGACAGTGTTTCTTTATTGCAGTATACCATGCAGACCGTGTAACTTTATACAGTGTAGATATTATAGACAGTGTCGTGTAATTGTCCCGAGACCGGTCACATATCAAAGGTACTTCAGTCGGTCAGTCGGTGAGTATTTTCTTGTATTTTATCTACTACTTTCGGTATTTAGTTTTTTCTATCTTTCTTCATTTCTTTTATAAATTATATGTCTAAAGGCTAA